>SZWC01000619.1:100160-120765 GCA_023375785.1 Penium margaritaceum | reverse complement strand
TTGTGCCAGAGGTGTGCCAGAGTTGTGCCAGAGTTGTGCTAGGGTAGTGCTAGAGTTGTGCCAGAGCTGTGCCAGAGTTGTGCTCAAGTTGTGTCAGAGCTGTGCCAGAGTTTTGCTGGAGTTGTGCCAAAGTTGTGCTAGAGTTGTGCCAGAGTTGTGCCAGAGTTGTGCCAGAGTTGTGTGATACTTGTTCCAGAGTTGTGCCAGAGTTGTGCCAGAGTTGTGCCAGGGTCTTGCCAGAGTTGTGCCAGCGTTGTACCAGGAATGTGCCAGATTTGTGCCAGACTTGTGCCAGAGTTGTTCCAGAAATATGCCAGAGTTGTGCCAGAGTTGTGCGAGAGTTGTTGCAGAGTTGTGCCAGAGTTGTGCCAGAGTTGTGCCGGAGTTGTGCCAGAGTTGTGCATGATTTGTGCCAGAGCTGTGCCATAGTTGTGTCCGAGTTGTGCCTGAGTTGTGCCAGAATTCTGCCAGATTCGTGCCAGAGTTGTGCGAGAGTTGTGCAACCGTTGTGCCACAGTTGTGCCAGAGTTGTGCCAGATATGTGCCAGTGTTCAACCAGTGTTGTGCAAGAGATGTGCCGGAAATGTGCCACAGTCGTGGTAAAGTTGTGCTAGAGTTGTGCCAGAGTTGTTCCAGAGTTGTGCCAGCGTTGTGCCAAAGTTGTGTTAGAGTTGTGCCAAAGTAGTGCCAGAGTTGTGCTGGAGCTTTGCCCGAGTTGTGCTCAGGTTGTGCCAGAAATGTGCCAGGGTTGTGCCAGAGTTGTGCCAGAGTTGTGCCAGAGTTGTGCCAGAGTTGTGCCAGGAATGTGCCAGAGTTGTGCCAGAAATGTGCCAGGGTTGTGCCAGAGTTGTGCCAGAGTTGTGCCAGAGTTGTGCCAGAGTTGTGCCAGGAATGTGCCAGAGTTGTGCCAGAAATGTGCCAGAGTTGTGCGAGAGTTGTGCCAGAGCTGTGCCAGAATTGCGCCAGAGTTGTGCCAGAGTTGTGCCAGAGTTGTCCCAGAGTTCTTCCAGAGTTGTGCCAGAGTAGTGCTATAGTTGTGCCAGAGTTATGCCAGAGTTGTGCTCGAGTTGTGTCATAGTTGTGCCAGAGTTGTGCCAGAGTTGTGCGAGAATGGTTCCATAGTTGTGCCCGAGTTGTGCTAGAGTTGTGCGAGAGTTGTGGAAGAATTGTGCCAGAGTTGTGTCGGAGTTGTGCCACAGTTATCCCAGAGTTGTGCCAGAGTTGTGCCAGAGTTTTCCCAGAGTTCTGCTAGAGTTGTGCCAGGCTTGTGTCAGAGTCGTGCCAGAGTTGTGCCAGAGTTGTGCCAGAGTAGTGCCAGAGTTGTGCCAAAGTTGTGCCATAGTTGTGCTTGAGTTGTTCCAGAGCTCTGACAGAGTTGTGGTAGAGTTGTGCCAAAGTTGTGCCAGAGGTGTTCCAAAGCTGTGCAAGAGTTGGACCAGAGCGGTGCTAGATTTGTGCCAGAGTTTTGCCATAGTTGTGCCAGAGTTGTGCCAGAGTTGTGCAAGAGTAGTACCAGGGTTGTGCAAGAGTTGTGCCAGAGCTGTGCCAGAGTTGTGCCAGAGTTGTAACAAAGTTATCGATTAGCAAGTACAAAGACCTTCAATATGAAGTGGCACAGTGTGGCTACCATGCACAGTGACCAACCAAAGTATGCATATTTCACTGACCATGACGAAAGAATTTCACTTCATCTGGTCAACGCCAACAACTCACAACAAGAGTCACAGATAGTCAGTGGGGATAACAATGGTTTGGGAACACTGGCTATTAATTAGAAAGCACAAAGACCTTTAGTACCTAGTGACATGGCGTGGCAACCATGTACAGTGACAAACCAAAGTAGGTATATGCCACTAACCATGAGCAAAAGAGTTTTACAGTGTGTGGATAACGCTGACAACTCGTAACACAAGTCACAAATGGTCAGTGGGGGAAACATTGGATTGGGAAGAATAGTTATCAACTAGCAGGTACAAAGACCTTTAACATTTAGTGGCAAGGTGTGGCTAGCGTGCACAGTCACCAACCAAAGGATGCATACGTCACTGGCTGCGACCAAACAAGTCCACTATGTGTGGTCAACATTGACAGCTCATGACACGAGTCACAGATGGTCAGATGGGGAGACAATGGTTTGAGAACCCTATGTACTGACTAGAAAGGACGAAGAACTTGAATGTGTAGTGGCACGATGTGGCTACTATGCACACAGAACAACCAACTATGCATATGTCACTGACCATGACCAAAGAATTGCAGTATGGGTGGTCAACGTTCACAACCCATAACACGAGTCACAAATGGTCAGAGGGTGAAAAACAATGGTTTCGGAGTATGAGTTTTCAACTAACAAGCACAACAACCTTCAATAAGTAGTAACACGGTGTGGCTACCATACACAATGACCGACCAAAGTAGGCGTATGTACAGCCTTTGACCAAAGAAATCCGATGTGTGTGCTCGACGTTGACAACTCATAGTACGAGTCACAAATGGTCCAAGGGGAAAACAATTGATTTGGAATACCAGGTATCAACTAGCAAGCACACGGACCTTCAATAGGGAGTGGCATGGTGTGGCTACCATGTACAATGACCAACCAATGTAGGCATGTGTCACTGACCATGACCAACGAATGTCACTATGTGTGGTCGACTTTGACAACTCATAACACGAGTCGCAAATGGTCAAAGGGAGAAAAAATGGTTTGTGAATACTAGTTATCGATTAGCAAGTACAAAGACCTTCAATATGTAGTGACACTGTGTGGCCACCACGCATAGTGACCAACCAAAGCATGCATATGTCACTGCCCATGACGAAAGGATTTCACTTCATGTGGTCAACGTTGAAAGCGCACAACAAGAATCACAGATATTCAGAGGGGGTAACAATGGTTTGGGAACACTGGCTATCAACTAGAAAGCACAAAGACCTCCAGTATGTAGTGACACGGCGTGGCAACCATGTACAGTGACAAATCAAATAAGGCATATGCCACTAACCATGACCAAAAGAATTTCACTATGTGTGGTCAACGTTGACAACTCATAGAAGTAGTTATCAACTAGCAAGTACAAAGACCTTCAACAAGTAGTGGCACGGTGTGGCTAGTATGCACAGTGGCCGGGCAAAGGATTCACAGATTACTGACTACAACCAAAGAAGTCCACTATGTGTGGTCAACATTAACACCTCATAACACGAGTCACAAATGGTTAGAGGGAGAGACAATGGTTTGGGAACCCTGTGTATCACATAGAAAGGACAAAGAACTTCAATACATAGTTGCATGGTGTGGCTACTATACACACGGAACAACCACACTAGGCATATGTCACTGACCATGGCCAAAGAATTTCAGTATGCATGGTCAATGTTCACAACCCATAACACGAGTCACAAATGGTCAGAGGGGGAAACAATGGTTTGGGAATATTAGCTTCCAAGTAGCAAGTACAATGACTTTGAATCAGTAGTTGCACGGTGTGGCTACCATGCACAATGGCCGACCAAAGTAGGCATATATACTGACTTTGACCAAAGAACTCCGCTGTGTGTGGTCAACATTCACAACTCATAATACGACTCACAAATGGTCAGAGGGGGAGACAATGGTGTGTGAATACTACTTATCGATTAGCAAGTACAAAGACCTATAATACGTGGTGGCACAGTGTTGCTACCATGCACAATGACCAACCAAAGTATGCATATTTCACTGACCATGACCAAAGAATTTCACTTCATGTGGTCAACGCTAACAACTCATAACAAAAGTCACAGATATTCGGAGGGGATATCAATGGTTTGGGAACACTGGCTATCAATTAGAAAGCACAAAGACCTTTAGTACATAGTGACACGGTGTGGCAACCATGTACAGTGACAAACCAAATAGGTATATGCCACTAACCATGACCAGAAGAGTTTCACTGTGTGTGGACAACGTTCACAACTCATAACACGAGTCACATATTGTCAGAGGGGGAAACATTGGGTTGGGAACCCTAGTTATCAACTAGCAGGCACAAAGACCTTCAACACTTTGTAGCGAGGTGTGGCTAGCGTGCACAGTGACAAACCAAAGGATGCATACATCACTAACTATGACCAAACAAGTCCACTATGTGTGGTCAACATTGAAACCTCATAACACGAGTCACAAATGGTCACATGGGGAGACAATGGTTTGGGAACCCTATGTATCCACTAGAAAGGACAAAGAACTTCAATATGTAGAGGAACGATGTGGCTCCTATGCACACCAAACAACCAAACTAGGCATACGACACTGACCATAACCAAAGTATTTCAGTATGGGTGGTCAACGTTCACAACCCATAACACGGGTCACAAATGGTCAGAGGGGGAAAAACAATGGTTTCGGAATATTAGTTTTCAACTAGCAAGTACAATGACCTTCAATAAGGTGTAACACGGTGTGGCTACCATGCACAATGACCGACCAAAGTAGGCATATGTACTGCCTTTGACCAAAAAAATCTGCTGTGTGTGCTCAACGTTGACAACCCATAGTGAAAGTCACAAATGGTCCGAGGGAAAAACAATTGTTTTGGAAAACCAGGTATCAACTAGCAAGCACAGGGACCTTCAGTAAGGAGTGGCATGGTGTGGCTACCATGTACAATGACCAACCAAAGTAGGCATGTGTCACTAACCATGAGCAAAGAATATCGCTATATGTGGTCGACCTTGACAACTCATAACACGACTCACAAATGGTCAGAGGGAGAAAAAATGGTTTGTGAATACTAGTTATCAGCTAGCAAGTACAAAGACCTTCAATACGTAGTGGCACTGTGTGGCTACCATGCAAAGTGACCAACCAAAGTATGCATATGTCAGTGACCATGACCAAACAGCTTCACTTAACGTGGTCAACGTTGACAACTCACAACAACAGTTACAGATAGTCAGAGGAGGCAACTATGGTTTGGGAACACTGACAATCAACTAGAAAACACAACGACCTTCTGTACGTAGTGACACGGTGTAACAACCATGTACAGTGACAACCCAAAGTAGGCATATGCCACTAACCATGACCAAAAGAATTTCACTATGTGTGGTCAACGGTGAAAACTCATAACACAAGTGACAAGTAGTTAGAGGGGCAAACTATGAGTTGGGAACACTAGTTATCAACTAGAAAGTACAAAGACCCTCAACAAGTAGAAGCACGGTGTGGCTAGGGTGCACAGTGACCAGCCAAAGGATGCATACGTCACTGACTATGACCAAAGAAGTCCACTATGTGTGGTCAACATTGACAACTAATAACACGAGTCATAAATGGTCAGATGGAGAGACAATGGTATGGGAACCCTATGTATCAAGTAGAATGGACAAAGAACTTCAATACGTAGTGGCACGGTGTGGCTATTATGCACACGTAACAACCAAAACTAGGCACAGATATGCAGAGGGGGTAACAATAGTTTGGGAATACTGGCTATCAACTAGAAAGCAGAAAGACCTTCAATGCATAGTGACACGGCGTGGCAACCATGTACAGTGACAAACCAAAGTAGGCATATGCCACTAACCATGACCAAAAGAAGTTCACAGTGTGTGGTCATCATTGAGAACTCATAACACGAGTCACAAATGATCAAAGGCGGGAAAAAATGGGTTGGGAACACTTTTTATCAACTAGAAAATACAGAGATCTTCAACAAGTAGTGGCACGGTTTGGCCAGCCTGCACGGTGACCAACCAAAGGATGCATAGGTCACTGAGTATGACCAAAGAAGTCCACTATGTGTGGTCAACATTGACAACTCATAACACGAGTGCAAAATGGTCAGAGGGAGAGACAATGGCTTGCGAACCCTATGTATTGACTAGAAAGGACAAAAAACTCCAATATGTAGTGGCACGGTGGGGCTACTATGCACACCGAACAGCCAAACTAGGCATTTGTCACTAACCATGACCAAAGAATTTCAATATGGGTGGTCAACGTTCGCAACCCATAACAAGAGTCACAAATTTGCAGAGGGGGGAAACAATGGTTTCGGGATACTAGTTTTCAACTAGCAAGTACAACGACCTTCAATAAGTACTAGCACGGCGTAGCTACTATGCACAATGACCGACCAAAGTAGGCATATGTACTGCCTTTGACCACAGAAATCTGGTGTGTGTGGTCAACGTTGACATCTCATTATATGAGTCATAAATGGTCATAGGGGGAAACAATTGTTTTGAAACACCAGGTATTAACTAGCAGGCACAGGGACCTTCAATAAGTAGTGGCACGGTGTGGCTACCATGTACAATGACCAACCGAAGTATGCATGTGTCACAGACCATGATCAAAGAATGTCACTATGTGTGGTCAACTTTGACATCTCAAAACACGCGTCACAAATGGTCACAGGGGGAAACAACGATTTGTGAATACTAGTTATTGATTAGCACGTACTTATATCTTCAATATAAGGTGGCACAGTGTGGCTACCATGCACAGTGACCAACCAAAGTATGCATATGTCACTGACCATGACCAAGGAATTTCACTTCATGTGGTCAACGTTGACAACTCACAGAAAGAGTCACCGATAGTCAAAGGGGGTAACAATGGTTTGGGAACACTCGCTATCAACTAGAAAGCACAAAGACCTTCAGTACATAGTGACACGGCGTGGCAACCATGTACAGTGACAAACCAAAGTAGGCATATGCTACTAACCATGACCAAAAGAATTTCACAATGTGTGGTTAACGTTGAAAACTCATAACACGAGTCACAAATGGTCAGATGCGGAAACAATGGGTTGGGAGCACTGGTTATCAACTAGCAAGTACAAAGACCTTCAACAAGTAGTGGCACGGTGTGGCTAGCGTGCACGGTGAAAAAACCAAAGATGCATACATCACAGACTATGACCAAGGAAGTCCACTACGTGTGGTCAACATTGACAACTCATACCAGGAGTCACAAATGGTCATAGGGAGAGACAATGTTTTGGGAACCCTATGTATTGACTAAAAAGGACAAAGAACTTCAATACGTAGTGGCACTGTGTGGCTACTATGCACACCAAACAACCAAACTAGGTATATGTCACTCACCATTGCCAAATAATTTCAGTATGGTTGGTCAATGTTCACAACCCATAACACAAGTCACAAATGGTCAGAGGGGGAAACTATGGTTTCGGAATATTCGTTTTCAACTAGCAAATACAACGACCTTCAGCAAGTAGTAGCACATTGTGCCTACTATGCACAATGACCGGCCAAAGAAGGCATATGTACTGCCTTTGTCCAAAGAAATCCGCTGTGTGTGGTCAACTTTGATATCTCATTACACGAGTCACAAATGGCCACAGGGGGAAACTTTGGTTTTGGAACACCAGGTATCAACTAGCAAGCACAGGGACCTTCTATAAGTAGTGGGACTGTGTGGTTATCATGTACGATGAGCAACCAAAGCAGGCATGTATCACTGACCATGACCAAAGAATGCCAGTATGTGTGGTCAACTTTGACATATCATAACACGAGTCACAAATGCTCAGAGGGGGGAAACAATGGTTTGTGAATACAAGTTATCGATTAGCAAGTAGAAAGACCTTCAATATGTAGTGGCACAATGTGGCTACAATGCACGGTGACCAACCAAAGTATGCCGTTGTCACTGACCATGACCAATGGATTTCACTTCATGTGGTCAACGTTGAAAACTAACAGCAAGAGTCACAGATTGTTAGAAGGGGTAGCAATGGTTTTGGAACATTGGCTATCAACTAGAAAGCACAAAGACATTCAGTACATAGTGACAAGGCGTCGCAACCATGTATAGTGAAAAACCAAAGTAGGCATATGCCACTAACCATGACCAAAAAAATTTCACAGTGTGTGGTCAACGTTGAAAACTCATAACACGAGTCACAGATGGTCAGAGGGGGAAACAATGGGTTGGGAATGCTAGTTGTCAACAAGCAAGTACAATGACCTTCAACAAGTAGTGGCACGGTGTGGCTAGCGTGCACGGTGAAAAACCAAAGGAGTCCACTATGTGTGGTGAACATTGACAACTCAGAACACGAGTCACAAACGGTCAGAGGTAGATACAATGATTTGGGAACCCTATGTATCGACTAGAAAGGACAAATAAGTTCAATACGTAGTGGCACGGTGTGGCTAATATGCACATGGAACAAGCAAACTAGGCATATGTCACAAACCATGACGAAATAGTTTTATTATGGGTCGTCATTGTTCACAACCGATAACACGAGGCACAAGTGGTCAGTGGGGGAAACAATGGCTTTGGAATTTTTGCTTTCAACTAGCAAGTATAGCGACCTGGAACAGTAGTAGCACAATGTGGCTACCATGCACAATGAACGTCCAAAGTAGGCATATGTACTGCCTTTCACCAACGAAACCTGCTGTGTGTTGTCAACGTTGACAACTCATAATACGAGTCACAAATGGTCAGAGGGGAAAACAATGTTTTGGGAACACCAGGTATCAACTAGCAAGCACAGGGACCTTTAATAAGTAGTGGCATGGTGTGGCTACCATGTACAATGACCAACCAAAGAAGGCATGTGTCACTGACAATGACCAAAGAATGTCACTATGTGTGGTCAACTTTGACAATCCATAACATGAGTCACAAATGGTCAGAGGGGGAAACAATGGTTTGTGGATATTAGTTATCAACTAGCAAGTACAAAAACCATCAATATGTAGTGGCATAGTGTGGCTACAATACACAGTGACCACCCAAAGTATGCATATGTCACTGACCATGACCGAAGAATTTCACTTCATGTGGTCAACGCTGACAACTCACAACAAGAGTCACATATAGTCAGAGGGGGTAACAACGGTTTGGGAACACTGGCTATTGATTATAAAGCACAAAGACCTTCAGGACGTAGTGACACGGCGTGGCAACCATGTACAGTGACAAACCAAAGTAGGCATATGCCACTAACCATGACCAGAGAATATCATAGTGTGTGGTCAACGTTGAAAACTTATAACACGAGTAACAAATAGTCGGAGGGGGAAAAAATTGGGTTGGGAACACTAGTTATGAACTAGCAAGTACAAGGACCTTCAACAAGTAGTGGCACGGTGTGCCTAGCATGCACAGTGATCAACCAAAGGATTTATATGTCATTTACCATGACCAAATAAGTCCAAAATGTGTGGTCATCATTGACAACTCATAGCACGAGTCACAAAAGGTCAAAGGGAGAGACAATGGTTTGGGAACCCTGTGTATTGACTAGAAAGGACAAAGAACTTAATTACGTAGTGGCACGGTGTGGCTACTATGTACACCAAAGAACCAAACTAGGCATATGTCACTGACCATGACCAAAGAATTTCAGTATGGGTGGTCAACAATCACAACCCATAACACGAGTCACAAATGGTCGGAGGGGAAAACAATGGTTTAAAAATGTTAGTTATCAACAAGCAAGTACAACGACCTTGAATAAGTAGTATCACACTATGGCTACCATGAACAATGACTGTCCAAAGTAGGCATATGTACTACCTTTGACCAAGTGGTTGCGAGTGGTTGTTAGTATTTGTGAGTTCTTGCGAGTGGTTGTAAGTGGTTGCGATTGGTTGCGAGTGGTTGTCAGTGGTTGCGAGTGATTGTGAGTGGTTGCGAGTGGTTGTGAGTGGTTGCAAGTGGTTCCGAGTTGTTTGCGAGTGGTTGCAAGTGGTTGCGAGTGGTTACGAGTGGTTGCAAGTTGTTGCAAGTGGTTATGAGTGGGAGCGAGTGGTTGTCAGTGGCTGGGAGTGGTTGTGAGTGTTTGGGATTGGTTGCGAGTGGTTGCAAGTGGTTGGGAGTGGTTGCGAGTGGTTGCAATTGGTTACGAGTGGTTGCAAGTGGTTGTGAGTGGTTGCGAGTGGTTGCGAGTGGTTGCGAGTGGGTGCGAGTGGTTGCAAGTGGTTGCGAGTGGTTGTGAGTGGTTTAGAGTGGTTGCGAGTGTTTGCCAGTGGTTGCGAGTGGTTGCGAGTGGGTGCCAGTGGTTGTGAGTGGTTGCAAGTGCTTGTGAGTGCTTGCAAGTGGTTGCAAGGGGTTGCGAGTGGCTGCGAGTGGTTGCGAGTGGTTGCGAGTGGTTGCAAGTGGTTGCAAGTAGTTGCGAGTGGTTGCGAGTGGTTGCGAGTGGGTGCGAGTGGTTGCAAGTGGTTGCGAGTGGTTGTGAGTGGTTTAGAGTGGTTGCGAGTGTTTGCCAGTGGTTGCGAGTGGTTGCGAGTGGGTGCCAGTGGTTGTGAGTGGTTGCAAGTGCTTGTGAGTGCTTGCAAGTGGTTGCAAGGGGTTGCGAGTGGCTGCGAGTGGTTGCGAGTGGTTGCGAGTGGTTGCAAGTGGTTGCAAGTAGTTGCGAGTGGTTGCGAGTGGTTGCGAGTGGGTGCGAGTGGTTGCAAGTGGTTGCGAGTGGTTGTGAGTGGTTTAGAGTGGTTGCGAGTGTTTGCCAGTGGTTGCGAGTGGTTGCGAGTGGGTGCCAGTGGTTGTGAGTGGTTGCAAGTGCTTGTGAGTGCTTGCAAGTGGTTGCAAGGGGTTGCGAGTGGCTGCGAGTGGTTGCGAGTGGTTGCGAGTGGTTGCAAGTGGTTACCAGTGATTGCAAGTGGTTGTGAGTGGTTGTGATTGGTTGCAAGTGGTTGCGATTGGTTTCAATTAGTTGCGAGTGGTAGCGAGTGGTTGCCAGAGGTTGCAAGCGGTTGCAGGTGGTTGCGGGCTGTTGTGAGTGGTTGCGCGTGGTTGCGAGTGGTTACAAGTGGTACCAGTGGTTGCGAGTGGTTACAAGTGGTTGCGAGTGGTTGCGAGTGATTGCAAGTGGTTGTGAGTGCTTGCGAGTGGTTGTGAGTAGTTGCGAGTGGTTGCGAGTGGTTGCTTTTGGTTGCAAGTGGTTGCAAGTGGTTTCAACTGGTTGCAAATGGTTTCAAGTTGTTGCGAGTGGTTGAGAGTGGTTGCGAGTGGTTGCGAGTGGTTGCTAGTGTTTGCCAGTGATTGTGAGTGGTTGCCAGTGATTGCAAGTGGTTGTGAGTGGTTTCAAGTTGTTGAAACTGGTTGCGAGTGGTTGCGAGTGGTTGCATGTGGTTGCGAGTTGTTGTAAGTGGTTACAAGTAGTCACGAGTGGTTGTAAGTGGTTGCGAGTGGTTGCAAGTGGTTGCGAGTGGTTGCGAGTGGTTGCAAGTCGTTGCCAATGGTTGCGAGTACTAGTGAGTGGTTGTGAGTGGTTGTGAGTGGTTGGGAGTGGTTACAAGTGGTAGCGAGTGGTTATGAGAGGTTACAAGTGGTTGTGAGTGGTTGTGAGTGGTTGTGAGTGGTTGGGAGTGGTTGTGAGTGGTTGGGAGTGGTTGTATGTGGTTGCGAGTGGTGGCGAGTTGTTTTGTGTGATTGTGAGTGGATGCGAGTGGTGGCCTGTGGGTGCGAGTGGTTGTGAGTGGGTACTCATGGTTGAGAGTGGTCGCGAGTTGTTGCAAGTGGTTGCAAGTGGTTGCAAGTGGTTCCAAGTGGTTGCAAGTGATTACCAGTGGTTGCGAGTGGTTGCAAGTGGTTGCGAGTGGTTGGGAGTGGTTGCAAGTAGTTGCGAGTGGTTGCTAGTGCTTGCAAGTGGTTGTGAATGGTTGCGGGTGGTTGTGAGTGGTTGGGAGTCGTTGCGAGTGGTTGCCATTTGTTTGTGAGTGGTTGCAACTGGTTGCAATTGGTTGAGAGTTGTTGCAAGTTGTTGGGAGTGGTTGCGAATGCCTTGAATTGGTTGCGAGTGGTTGCACATGGTTGCGACTAGTTGCGAGTGGTTGCAGGTGGTTGTGAGTGGTTGCAAGTGGTTGCGAGCGGTTGCAAGTGGTTGCAAGTGGTTGTGAGTTGTTGCGAGTGGTTGCTAGTGGTTGTGAGTGGTTGCGAGTGGTTGCGAGTGGTTGCGAGTGATTGCGAGTAGTTGCCAGTGGTTGCTAGTTGTTGCGAGTGGTTGCAAGTTGTTGCGAGTGGTTGCGAGTGATTGCAACTGGTTACAAGTGGTTGCAAGTGGTTGCTAGTGGTTTTGAGTGGTTGCGAGTGGTCATGAGTGGTTGCGAGTGGTTACGAGTGGTTGCGAGTGGTTGCGAGTGGTTATGATTGGTCACGAGTGGTTGCGAGTTGTTGCAAGTGGTTGCGAGTTGTTGCGAGTGCTTGCTAGTGGTTGTGAGTTGTTGTGAGTAGTTGCGAATGGGTACGAGTGGTTGCGAGTGGTTCCAACTGGTTACGAGTGGTTGCAAGTTGTTGCGAGTGGTTGCAAGTGGTTGTGAGTGGTTTTGAGTGCTTGCAAGTGTTTGGGAGTGCTTGCAAGTGGTTGCGAGTGGTTGTGAGTGGTTGCAAGTGGTTGTGAGTGGTTGCCAGTGGTTTCAAGTGGTTGCGAGTGGTTGCGAGTGGTTGCATATGGTTACAAGTGGTCGTGAGTGGTTGCAAGTGGTTATGAGTAGTTGCGAGTGGTTTCAAGTGGATACGAGTGGTTGCAAGCAGTTGCGAGTCATTATGAGTGGTTGTGAGTGGTTGCGAGTGGTTGGGAGTGGTTGCGAGCGGTTGCAAGTTCTTCCAAGTGGATAGGAGTGGTTGCAAGTCGTTCTGAGTGGTTGCAAGTATTTGTGAGTGGTTGCGAGTGGTTGCGAGTTGTTTGCCATTGGTTTCGAGTGGTTGTGAGTGGTTGCAAGTGGTTGTGAGTGGTTACAAGTGGTTGCGAGTGGCTGGGGGTGGTTGCGAGTGTTTGGGATTGGTTGCAAGTGGCTGCGATTGGTTGCTAGTGGTTGTTTTTGTGAGTGGTTTTGAGTGATTACAAGTTGTTGCAAGTGGTTGCGAGTTGTTGTGAGTGGTTGCGAGTGGTCGCGACTGGTTGCAAGTGGTTGCTAGTGGTTGCGAGTAGTTACGGCTGATTGCGAGAGGTTGCAAGTGGTTGCGAGTGGTTGCGGGTGGTTACGAGTCGTTGCGAGTGGTTACGAGTGGTTATGAGTGGTTGCGAGTGGTTGCCAGAGGTCACGAGTGGTTCTGAATTATTGCAAGTGGTTGCGCATGGTTGCAAGTGGTTACTAGTGGTTTTGAGTGGTTTTGTGTGGATGTAAGTGGTTGCGAGTGGTTGCGAGTGGTTGCAACTGGTTGCGAGTGGTTGCGAGTGGTTGCGAGGGGTTACGGGAGGCTGCGAGTGGATGCCAGTGACTGCACGTTTTTGCGAGTTGTTGCGAATGGTTGCGAGTGGTTGCAAGTGGTTGCAAGTGGTTGCGAGTGCTTGTAAGTTTTTTTGAGTGGTTGCGAGTGGTTGCCAGTGATTACGAGTGATTGCAAGTGGTTATGAGTGGTTGCCAATGGTTGTGAGCCGTTAAGAGTGGTTGCGAGTAGATGCGAGTGGTTGCAAGTGGTTGTGAGTGGTTGCGAGTCGTTGCAAGTGGTTGCAAGTGGTTGCGAGTGGTTGTGAGTGGTTGCGATTGGTTGCGAGCGGTTGCGAGTGGTTGCGAGTGGTTCCAAGTGGTTCCAAGTGGTTGCAAGTGTTTGTGAGTGGTTGTGAGTGGTTGTGAGTTGTTGCGAGTGGTTGCAAGTGGTTGGGAGTGGTTGTCAGTGATGATGAGTGGTCGTGAGTGGTTGCGAGTGGTTACGAGCGGTTGGAAGTGGTTGCGAGTGGTTGTGAGTGGTTGCAAGTGGTAGCGAGTGGTTGCGAGTGGTTGTAAGTAGTTGCGAGTGGCTGCAAGTGGTTGTGAGTGGTTGTGAGTGGTTGCGAGTGGTTACAATGGGTTACGAGTGGTTGCGAGTGGTTGCAAGTGGTTGTGAGTGATTGTGAGTGGTTGCGAGTGGCTGCGAGTGCTTGCAAGTGGTTGTGAGCAGTTGGTAGTGGTTGCGAGTGGTTGCAAGTGGTTGTGAGAGGTTGTGAGTGGTTGCGAGTGGTTGTGAGTGCTTGCGAGTGGTTGTAAGTGGTTGTGAGTGGTTATGAGTGGTTGTGAGTGGTTGCGAGTGGTTGCGAGTGGTTGCCAGTGGTTGCCAGTGGTTGCGAGTGGTTGCGAGGGGTTGCGAGTGGTTGTAAGTGGTTGCGAGTGGTTGCCAGTGGTTGCCAGTGGTTGCGAGTGGTTGCGAGGGGTTGCGAGTGGTTGTAAGTGGTTGCGAGTGGTTGCCAGTGGTTGCCAGTGGTTGCGAGTGGTTGCGAGGGGTTGCGAGTGGTTGTAAGTGGTTGCGAGTGGTTGCCAGTGGTTGCCAGTGGTTGCGAGTGGTTGCGAGGGGTTGCGAGTGGTTGTAAGTGGTTGCGAGTGGTTGCCAGTGGTTGCCAGTGGTTGCGAGTGGTTGCGAGGGGTTGCGAGTGGTTGTAAGTGGTTGCGAGTGGTTGCCAGTGGTTGCAAGTGGTTGCGAGTGGTTGCGAGTGGCTGCAAGTGGTCGCCAGTGGTTACGAGTGGTTGCAAGTGGTTGCGAGTGGTTGCAAGTGGTTGGGAGTGGTTGCGAGTGGTTGCAAGTGGTTGCGAGTGGTTGCGAGTGGTTTTGTGTGGTTGTGAGTGGTGGAGAGTGGTTCAGAGTGGTTGCGAGTGGTTACAAGTAGTTGCGAGTGGATGCAAGTGGTTGCGAGTGGTTGCAAGTGGTTGCGAGTGGCTACGAGTGGTTGCAAGTGGTTGGGAGTGGTTGCGAATGGTTGCGAGTGGTGGGGAGTGGTTGCCATTGGTTGCGAGTGGTTGCGAGTTGTTGCAAATGGTTGCAAGTTGTTGCAATTGGTTGCGAGTGGTTACCAAGTGGTTGCAAGTTGTTTCGAGTGGTAGCAAGTGGCTGTGAGTAGTTGCGAGGTGTTATGAGTGTTCCTGAGTTGTTACGAGTGGTTGCGAGTGGTTGCGAGTGGTTCCGAGTGGCTGTAAGTTGTTGTGAGTCGTTGTGAGTGGTTGCGAGTAGTTGCGAGTGGTTGCGAGTGGTTACACATGGTTGCGAGTGGTTGCAAGTGGTTGCGAGTGGTTGCGTGTGGTTGGAAGTGGTTACAAGTGGTTGCATGTGCTTGCGAATAATTACAAGTGATTGTGAGTGGCTGCGAGTGGTTGCGAGTGGTTTGGAGTGGTTACAAGTGGTTGCAAGTGGTTGCAAGTGATTGCGAGTTGTTGCGAGTGGTTGTGAGTGGTTGCGAGTGGTTGCGAGTGGTTGCGAGTGGTTGGGAGAAGTTGCAAGTGGTTGCGAGTGGTTGCAAGTGATTGCGAGTTGTTGCGAGTGGTTGTGAGTGGTTGCGAGTGGTTGCGAGTGGTTGCGAGTGGTTGGGAGAAGTTGCAAGTGGTTGCGAGTGGTTGCGAGTGATTTTGAGTGGTTGCAAGTGGTTGCGAGTCGTTGGGAGTGGTTGTGAGTGGTTGCGAGTTATTTGCGAGTGGTTGCGAGTGATTGCGAGTCATTGCGAGTCGTTGCGAGTGGTTGCAAGTGGTTGCGAGTGGGAGTGTGTGGTTTGGGATTGGTTGCGCATGGTTGCAAGTGGTTGCAAGTGGTTGAGAGTGGTTGCCAGTGGTTGTGAGTGGTTGCAATTGATTACGAGCTGTTGCGAGTGGTTGCGAGTGGTTGCAAGTGGTTGCCAGTGGTTGCGAGTGGTTCCGAGTGGTTGTGAGTGGTCGTGAGTGATTGCGAGTGGTTGTGAGTGGTTGGGCATGGTTCCAAGTGGTTGCAAGTGGTTGCGAGTGGTTGCGAGTGGTTTTGTGTGGATGCTAGTGGTTGCAAGTGGTTACGAGTGGTTGCAAGTGGTTGCAAGTGGTTGTGAATGGTTGCTAGTGGTTGCGAGTGGTTGCGAGTGGCTGCGAGTGGCTGTGAGTGGATGATAGTGGTTGCGAGTGGTTGCGAGTGGTTGCGAGTGGTTGCGAGTGGTTGTGTGTGGATGCTAGTGGTTGCAAGTGGTTACGAGTGGTTGCAAGTGGTTGCAAGTGGTTGTGAATGGTTGCTAGTGGTTGCGAGTGGTTGCGAGTGGCTGCGAGTGGCTGTGAGTGGATGATAGTGGTTGCGAGTGGTTGCAAGTGGTTGTGAATGGTTGCGAGTGGTTGCGAGTGGTTGCAAGTTGTTGCGAGCGATCGTGAGTTGTTTTGAGTGGTTTCGAGTGGTTGCGAGTGATTGCGAGGGATTGCAGGTGGTTTTGTGTGGTTGCTAGTGGTTGTGAGTGCTTTCGAGTGGTTGCGAGTGATTGTAAGTGGTTGAAAGTGGTTGCGAGTAGTTGCGAGTGGTTGTGTGTGGTTACAAGTGGTTGCGAGTGGCTGGGATTGGTTGCGAGTGGTTGGGAGTCACTGTCTTTGGTTGCAAGTGGTTGCAAGTGATAGCGAGTGGTTGCAAGTGATTGCGAGTGGTTTCAAGTGGTTGTGAGTGGTTGCGGGTGGTTACGAGTGGTTGTAAGTTGTTACAAGTGGTTGCGAGTGGTTGCGAGTGGCTGCAAGTGGTCGCCAATGGTTACGAGTGGTTGCAAGTGGTTGCGCGTGGTTGCAAGTGGTTACGAATGGTTACGAGTGGTTGGGAGTGGTTCTGTGTGGTTGTGAGTGGTTGCGAGTGATTGCGTGTGGTTGCAAGTAGTTGCGGGTGGTTGCGAGTGGTTGCGAGTGGTTATGAGTGGCTGCGAGTGGATGCGAGTGGCTGCGAGTGGTTGCGAGTGGTTGCGAATGGTTGCGAGTGGTTGCAATCGGTTGCAAGTGGTTGCAAGTGCTTGTGAGTGGTTTTGAGTGGTTACGAGTGGTTGCCAGTGATTACGAGTGATTACAAGTGGTTGCGAGTGTTTGCCAATGGTTGTGAGTGGTTGCGAGTGGTTGCATGTGGATGCAAGTGGTTGCAAGTGGTTGCGAGTGGTTGCGAGTCATTGCAAGTGGTTGCAAGTGGTTGCGAGTGGTTGCGAGTGGTTGCGAGTGGTTGCGAGTGGTTGCGAGTGGTTGCAAGTGGTTGCGAGTGGTTGCGAGTGGTTGTAAGTAGTTGCGAGTGGTTGCGAGTGGTTGTAAGTAGTTGCGAGTGGTTGCGAGTGGTTGTAAGTAGTTGCGAGTGGTTGCGAGTGGTTGTAAGTAGTTGCGAGTGGTTGCGAGTGGTTGTAAGTAGTTGCGAGTGGTTGCGAGTGGTTGTAAGTAGTTGCGAGTGGTTGCGAGTGGTTGTAAGTAGTTGCGAGTGGTTGCGAGTGGTTGTAAGTAGTTGCGAGTGGTTGCGAGTGGTTGTAAGTAGTTGCGAGTGGTTGCGAGTGGTTGTAAGTAGTTGCGAGTGGTTGCGAGTGGTTGTAAGTAGTTGCGAGTGGTTGCGAGTGGTTGTAAGTAGTTGCGAGTGGTTGCGAGTGGTTGTAAGTAGTTGCGAGTGGTTGCGAGTGGTTGTAAGTAGTTGCGAGTGGTTGCGAGTGGTTGTAAGTAGTTGCGAGTGGTTGCGAGTGGTTGTAAGTAGTTGCGAGTGGTTGCGAGTGGTTGCAAGTTGTTGCAAGTGGTTGCGAGTGGGTGCGAGTGGTTGCGAGTGGTTGGGAGTGGTTGCAAGTGGTTGTAAGTGGTTGTGAGTGGTTGCAAGTGGTTGCGAGTGGTTGCAAGTGGTTGCGAGTGGTTGCAAGTTGTTGCGAGTGGTTGCGAGTGGTTACGAGTGGTTTTGAGTGGCTGCGAGCGGTTGCCAGTGGTTTGGAGTGGTTGCAAGTGACTGCGAGTAGTTGCAAGTGATTTCGAGTGGTAACAAGTGATTGCGAGTGGTTGCGAGTGGTTGCGAGTGGTTGCGAGTGGTTGTGAGTAGTTGCAAGTGGTTGCCAGTGGTTGCGAGTGATTGTGAGTGGTTGCGAGTTATTTGCGAGAGGTTGTGAGTGATTGCGAGTCGTTGGGAGTCCTTGCGAGTGGTTGCAAGTGGCTGCAAGTTGGAGGGAGTGGTTACAAGTGGCTGGGAGTGGTTGCAAGTGTTTGGGATTGGTTGCGAGTGGTTGCGAGTGGTTGTGAGTGGTTGCGAGTGGTTGTGAGTGGTTGGAAGTGGTTGCAAGTGGTTGCGAGTTATTGTGAGTAGTTGCGAGTGGTTACGAGTTGTTGCAAGTGGTTGCGAGTGGTTGTGAGTGGTTGCGAGGTGTTGCGAATTGTTGCGAGTGGTTGTGAATGGTTGTGAGTAGTTGCGAGTGATTGCGAGTGGTTGCGAGTGGTTGTAAGTGGTTGCGAGTGGTTGCGAATAGTTGCGAGTGGCTGCGAGTGGTCGCGTATGGTTGCGCGTGGTTGCAAGTGGTTGCGAGTGGTTACGAGTGGTTTTGTGTGGTTGCTAGTGGTTGCGAGTGGTTGCGAGTGGTTGTAAGTGGTTGCGAGTGGTTGCGAATGGCTGCAAGTGGTTGTGAGTAGTTGCAATTGCTTACGAGTGGCTGCGAGTGGATGCAAGTGGTTGTGAGTGGTTGCAAGTGGTTGCGAATGGCTGCGAGTGGTTGCAATCGGTTGCAAGTGGTTGCGAGCGGTCGTGAGTGGTTTTGAGTGGTTGCGAGTGGTTGTGAGTGATTGCGAGTGATTGCAATTGGTTTTGTGTGGTTGCCAGTGGTTGCGAGTGGTTGCGAGTGGCTATGAGTGGTTGCAAGTGGTTGCAAGTGGTTCCAAGTGGTTGCGAGTGGTTCCGAGTGGTTACAAGTGGTTGCGAGTGGCTATCATTGGTTGCGAGTGGTTGGAAGTGGTTGCAAATGGTTAGGACTGGTTGCAAGTGGTTGCGAGTGGTTGCGAATGGCTGGGAGTGGCTGTGAGTGGCTGCGAGTGGTTACGAGTGGCTACGAGTGGATGCGAGTGGCTGCCAGTGGTTGCGAGTGGTTGCAAATGGTTGCCAGTGGTTGCAAGTGGTTGCAAGTGGTTGCGAGTGCTTCTGAGTGGTTTTGAGTGGTTGCAAGTAGTTGCGAGGTATTACGAGTGATTACAAGTGGTTGCGAGTGGTTGCCAGTGGTGTGAGTGGTTACGAGTGGTTGCGAGTGGCTGCAAGGGGTTGCAAGTGGTTGCAAGTGGTTGCGAGTTGTTGCAAGTGGTTGCAAGTGGTTGCGAGTGTTTGCGAGTGGTTGCAAGTGGTTGTGAGTGGTTGCGAATGGTTGCGAGTGGTTGTGAGTAGTTGCGAGTGGTTGCAAGTGGTTGCGAGTGGTTGTGAGTGGTTGTGAGTTGTTGCGAGTGGTTTCAAGAGGTTGCGAACGGTTGTGCGTGGTTGCGAGGGGTGGTGAGTGGATGTGAGTCATTGCAAGTGGTTGCGAGTCGTTGCAAGTGGTTGCGCATGGCTTTAAGTGGTTGCAAGTGGTTGTGAGTGGTTGCAAGTGGCTGGGAGTGGTTGCGAGTGTTTGGGACTGGTTGCAAGTGGTTGCGAGTGGTTGCGAGTGATTGCGAGAGGTTGCAAGTTGTTGTTTTCTTGATTGGTTGTGATTGATTACAAGTGGTTGCATGTGGTTGCGAGTTGTTGCGAGTGGTTGCGAGTGGTTACCAGTTGTTGCGAGTGGTTACGAGTGGTCGCAAGTGGTTGCGAGTGGTTGCGAGTGGTTGCTAGTGGTACGAGTGGTTGTGAGTGGTTGCGAGTGGTTGCAATTGGTTGCAAGTGGTTGCGAGTGGTTGCTAGTGGTTACCAGTGGTTGCAAGTTGTTACGAGTGGTTGCGAGTGGTTGAGAGTGGCCGGGAGTAATCGCCAATGGTTGCGAGTGGTTGGAAGTTATTGCGTGTGGTTGTGAGTGGTTACAAGTGGTTAGGAGTGGTTGGGAGTGGTTCTGTGTGGTTGTGAGTGGTTGCGAGTGGTTGCATGTGGTTGCGAGTGGTTGCATGTGGTTGCAAGTGGTTATGGTTGGTTGCGAGTGGTTGCGATTGGTTATGAGTGGCTGCAAGCGTATGCAAGTGGCTGCGAGCGGTTGCGAGTGGTTGCGAATGGTTGCGAGTGGTTGCAAGTGGTTGCAAGTGGTTGCGAGTGCTTGTGAGTAGTTTTGAGTGGTTGCGAGTGGTTGCCAGTGATAATGAGTGATTACAAGTGGTTGTGAGTGTTTGCCAATAGTTGTGAGTGGTTTCGAGTGGTTGCAAGTGGATGCAAGTGGTTGCAAGTGGTTGCGAGTGGTTGTGAGTCGTTGCAAGTGGTTGCAAGTGGTTGTGAGTGGTTGCGAGTGGTTGCGATTGGTTGTGAGTGGTTGCGAGTTGTTCCAAGTGGTTGCGAGTGGTTGTGAGTGGTTGTAATTGGTTGCGAGTGGTTGTGAGTGACTGCGAGTTGTTACGAGTGGTTGCGAGTGGTTGCGAGTGGTGGTGAGTGGCTGTGAGTGGTTGCAAGTGGTTATGAGTGGTTTCAAGTGGTTGCGAGTGCTTGTAAGTGGTTGCAAGTGGTTGCGAGTGGTTGCCAGTGGTTGTAAGTGGTTGCGAGTGGTTGCTAGTGGTTGCGAGTGGTTGCGAGTGGTTGCGGGTGGTTGCGAGTAGTTATGAGTGGTTGCGAGTGGTTGTGAGTGATTGCGAGTGGTTACGATTGGTTACAAGTGGTTGCGAGTGGTTGCAAGTGGTTGTGATTGGTTGCAAGTGGTTGCGAGTGGATGCGAGTGCTTGCAAGTGGTTGCGAGTTGTTGTTAGTGGTTGCCAGTGGTTGCAAGTGGTTGTGAGTGGTTGTGAGTGGTTGCGAGTGGTTGCGAATGCTTGCAAGTGGTTGTGAGTAGTTGTGATTGGTTGTGAGTGGTTGCGAGTGGTT
>SZWC01000619.1:65152-97472 GCA_023375785.1 Penium margaritaceum | reverse complement strand
CTGGCACAACTCTGGCACAACTCTGGCACAACTCTGGCACAACTCTGGCACAACTCTGGCACAACTCTGGCACAGCTCTGGCACAACTCTGGCACAACTTTGGCAGAACTCTGGAGCAACGCAGGCACAAATCTGGCACAACTCTGGAAAAACTCTGGCACAGCTTTAGCACAAATCTGGCAGAACTCTGGCACATCTCTGGCTCAACTCAGGCAAAACTATGGCACAACTCTGGAACAACTCTGGCAAAACTCTGGCACAACACCTTTGGCACGACTTTGGCACGACTCTGGCACAACTCTGGCACAACTCTGGCGCAACTCGGGACAACTCTGGCACAACTCTGGCACAACTCTGGTACAACGATGGCACAACTCTGGCACAACTCTGGCAGATATGTGGCCCAACCCGGGCACAACTTTGGTACTACTTTGGCACAACTCTACCCCAACTCTGGCACAACTCTGGCACAACTCTGGCACAACTCCTCTGACAGGAATTTTGCACGACTCTGGCACAACTCTGGCACAACTCTGGCACAACTCGGCATAGCTTTGGCACAACTCTTGCACAATGATGGCACAACTCTGGCACAACTCGCCACTAATCTGGCACAGCTCTGGCACAACTATGGCACAACACTGGCACAAGTCAGTCACAAATCTGGCACAACTCTTGCACAACTCTGCCACAATTCTCGCACAGCTCTGGCACAGCTCTGGCACAACTCTTGCACAACTCTAACACAACTATGGCACAACTCTGGCACAACTCTGGCTCAGCTATGGCACAGATCTGGCAAAGCTATGGCACAACTCTGGCACAACTGCTGCAAAACTCTCGACCAAAACTGGCACAGCTCTGGAACAACTCTGGCACAACTCTGGCACAACTTTGGCACAACTGGGCACAACTCTAGCACAACCTTGGCACGACTCTGGCGAAACTCTGGCACAAATCTAGCACAACTCTGGCACAACTCTGCCACAATGCTGGAACAATTATGGCAGAACTCTGGCAAAACTCTAGCTCAACACTGGCATAATTCTGCCACAACTCTGGTACAACTCTGGCACAACTCTGGCACAACTCAGGCACAACTCAGGCACAACTCTGGCACAGCTCTGGCACAACTCTGGCACAACTCTGGCACAACTCTGGCACAACTCTGCCACAATGCTGGAACAATTATGGCAGAACTCTGGCAAAACTCTAGCTCAACACTGGCATAATTCTGCCACAACTCTGGTACAACTCTGGCACAACTCTGGCACAACTCAGGCACAACTCAGGCACAACTCTGGCACAGCTCTGGCACAACTCTGGCACAACTCTGGCACAACTCCTCTGGCACGACTATTGCATGACGCTGGAAAAACTCTGGCACACCTCTGGCACAACTGGGCACAGCTTTGGCACAACTCTGGCACAACGATGGCATAACTCTGGCACAACTCGCCACAAATCTGGCACAACTATGGCACAACTCTGGCACAACACTGGCACAACTTTGGCACAACTCTGTCACAGCTCTGGCACAGCGCTGGCAAAGCTCTGACACAACTATGGTGGAACTCTAGCACAACTCCGGAACAACTCTGGCACAACTCTCGAACAACACTGGCACAACTCTGGCACAACTCTGGCACATCTCTGGCACAGCTCTGGCAAAGCTCTGGCACAAATCTTGCACAACTCTTGCACAACTCTGGCACAACTCTGGCAAAAATATGGCACAGCTCTGGCCCAGCTCTGGCAAAGCTCTGACACAACTCTGGCACAACTCTGGAATAACTCTGGCACAACTCTGGAACAACTCTGGAATAACTCTGGCACACCTATGGCACAACTATGGCACAACTCTAGCACAACTCTGACACAACTGTGGCACAATTTGGGCATCACTCCGGCACAGCTCTGGAATAACTTTGGCACAACTCTGGCACAACATTGGCACAGCTCTGGCACAACTCTGGCACAAATATAGCCCAGCTCTGGCACAACTCTGCCACAATTCTGGAATAACTCTGGCACAACTCTGGAAAAACTCTGGCACAACAGTGGCACAACTCTCGCACAACTCTGGCACAACCCTGGCACAACTCTGGCACAACTCGGGCACAACTCTGACAGAACCCTGGCACAACTCTGGCATGACACTAGCACAACTCTGGCACAGCTGTGGTACAACTCTCGCACATCTTTGGCACAAATGTGGTACAATTTGGTCAAAACTCTGGCACAGCTCTGGATCAACTCTGGCATGACTCTGGCACAACTCTGGCACAACTATGGCACAGCTCTAGAACAACGTTTGCACAACTCTAGCACAACTCTGGCAAAACTGGGCACAACACAGGCACAACGTTGGCACAGCTCTGGCACAGTTCTGGCACAAATGTAGCCCAACTCTGGCACAACTCTGCCACAATTCTGGAACAAATCTGGCACAACTCTGGCAAAACTCAAATAAAACACTGGCACAACTCTGGCACAACTCTGGCACAACTCTGGCACAACTCTGGCACAACTTTCGCACAACCATGGCACAACTCTCGCACAACTCTGGCACACCTCTGGCACAACTCTGGCACAACTCTGGCACAACTTTCGCACAACCCTGGCACAACTCTCGCACAACTCTGGCACACCTCTGGCACAACTCTGGCACAACTCTGGCACAGCTCTGGCACAACTCTGGCACAACTCTGGCACAAATCTGGCACAACTCTAGCACAACTCTGGCACAACTCTGGCACAACTTTCGCACAACCCTGGCACAACTCTCGCACAACTCTGGCACACCTCTGGCACAACTCTGGCACAACTCTGGCACAGCTCTGGCACAACTCTGGCACAACTCTGGCACAAATCTGGCACAACTCTAGCACAACTCTGGCACAACTCTGGCACAACTTTCGCACAACCCTGGCACAACTCTCGCACAACTCTGGCACACCTCTGGCACAACTCTGGCACAACTCTGGCACAGCTCTGGCACAACTCTGGCACAACTCTGGCACAAATCTGGCACAACTCTAGCACAACTCTGGCACAACTCTGGCACAACTTTCGCACAACCCTGGCACAACTCTCGCACAACTCTGGCACACCTCTGGCACAACTCTGGCACAACTCTGGCACAGCTCTGGCACAACTCTGGCACAACTCTGGCACAAATCTGGCACAACTCTAGCACAACTCTGGCACAACTCTGGCACAACTTTCGCACAACCCTGGCACAACTCTCGCACAACTCTGGCACACCTCTGGCACAACTCTGGCACAACTCTGGCACAGCTCTGGCACAACTCTGGCACAACTCTGGCACAAATCTGGCACAACTCTAGCACAACTCTGGCACAACTCTGGCACAACTTTCGCACAACCCTGGCACAACTCTCGCACAACTCTGGCACACCTCTGGCACAACTCTGGCACAACTCTGGCACAGCTCTGGCACAACTCTGGCACAACTCTGGCACAAATCTGGCACAACTCTAGCACAACTCTGGCACAACTCTGGCACAACTTTCGCACAACCCTGGCACAACTCTCGCACAACTCTGGCACACCTCTGGCACAACTCTGGCACAACTCTGGCACAGCTCTGGCACAACTCTGGCACAACTCTGGCACAAATCTGGCACAACTCTAGCACAACTCTGGCACAACTCTGGCACAACTTTCGCACAACCCTGGCACAACTCTCGCACAACTCTGGCACACCTCTGGCACAACTCTGGCACAACTCTGGCACAGCTCTGGCACAACTCTGGCACAACTCTGGCACAACCCTGGCACAACTCTGGCACAACTCTGGCACAACTATGGCACAACTCTGGCACAACTCTGGCACAACTCTGGCACAACCCTCGCACAACTCTGGCACAACTTTGGCACAACTCTGGCACAACTCTGGCACAACTCTGGCACAGCTATGGCACAACTCTGGAACAACTATGGCATAACTCTGGCTCAAGTATGGCACAGCTCTGGCACAACTCTGGAACAACTCAAGGACAAACCTAGCACAACTCTGGCACGACTCTTGCACAACTCTAGCACAACTCTGGCACAACTCTGGCACAACTCTGGCACAACTCTGGCACAACTCTTGCAGAACTCTGGAACAGCTCGGGCACAACTCCGGCACAACTCTGGCACAATTCTGGCACAATTATAGCACAACTCTGGCAGAACTCTTGCACAACTCTGGCTCAACTCAGGCAAAACTATGGCACAACTCTTGAACAACTCTGGCACAACTCTGGCACAACTCTGGCACAACTCTGGCACAAATCCTCTGGTACGCCGTTGGAACGACTCTGGAACAACTCTGCACAACTCTGGCGAAACTCGGCACAAGTCTGGCACAACCCTGGTACAACTATGGTACAACTCTGGCTCAACTCTGGTACAACTCTGGCACAAGCCTGGCACAGCTCATGCACACCTCTGGCACAACTCAGCACAACTCTGGCACAACTCTGGCACAACTCTGGCACAAATCTGGCACAAATCTAGCACAACTCTGGCACAAGCCTGGCACAGCTCATGCACACCTCTGGCACAACTCAGCACAACTCTGGCACAACTCTGGCACAACTCTGGCACAAATCTGGCACAAATCTAGCACAACTCTGGCACAAATCTGGCACACCTCTGTCACAACTATGGCATAACTCTGGCACAACTATGGCACAACTCTGGCACAACTCTGGCACATTTCGAGCACAAACCTAGCACAACTCTGGCACGACTCTCGCCCATCTCTAGCACGACTCTGGCACAACTCTGGCACAACTCCTCTGGCACGACTTTGGAACAACTCTGGCACAAGTCTGGTAAACCTCTGGTGCGTCTCGCAAAAACTCTGGCACAACTCTGGCACAACTCTAGCACAACTCTGGCACAACTCTGGCACAACTCTGGTACAACCCGACATAACTGTGACACAATGCAGGCACAACTCTGGGACAGCTCGGCACAACTCGGCACAACTCTTGCACAACTATGGCACAACTCTGGCAGAACTCTGGCACAACACTGGCACAACACTTGCACAACTCTGGCACAACTCTGACATCACTATAGCACAACTCTGGCACAGCTCTGCCATAACTCTGGCACAACTCTGGCACACATCTGGCACAATTAGGGCACAACTCTGACACCGCTCTGGAACAACCCTGGCACAGATTTGGCACAACTCTGGCACAACTGGGCACAACTCTGGCGCAACCCTGGCACAACTCTGGCACAACTCTGGCACAAATCTAGCACAACTCTGGCACAACTCTGCCACAGTTCTGTAACAACTCTGGCACAACTCTGGCAAAACTCTGGCACAACACTAGCACAACTCTGGAACAACTATGGCACAACTGTGGCACAACTCTGGCACGACTCTGGCACAATTCTGGCACAACTCTGGCACAACTCTGGCACAACTCCGGCACAACTCTGGCACAATACTGGCACAACTCTGGCACAACTATGGCATAACTCTGGCTCAACTCTTGCAGAACTCTGGAACAACCTGGGCACAACTTTGGCACAACTCTGGAACCACTCTGGCTCAACTCTAGCACAACTCTGGCACAACTCTGGCTCAACTCAGGCGAAACTTTGGCACAACTCTGGAACAACTCTGGCACAATTCTGGTACAACTCTGGCACAACTCCTCTGACGCAACTTTGGAACGACTCTGGCACAACTCTGGCACAACTCTGGCGCTACTCGGCACAACTGTGGCACAGCTCTGGCACAACTCTGGTACCACTCAGGCACAACACTTGCACAACTCTGGCACAAATGTGGCACAACTCGGTTACAACTCTGGTACAAGTCATGCACAGCTCTGTCACAACTCAGGCACAACTCTGGAAGAATTCAGGCACAACTCTGGCACAAATCGAGCACAAACCTAGTTCAACTCTGGCACGACTCTGGCACAACTCTAGCACAACTCTGGCACAACTCTGGCACAACTCTGGCACAACTCTTGCAGAACCCTGGAACAACTCGGGCAGAACTCCGGCACAACTCTGGCACAACTTCTCTGGCACGACGTTGGAACGACTCTGGCACAACTCTGGCACAACATTGGCACAACTTGGCACAACTCTGGGACAACTCTGGCATAACTCTGGTACAACTCTGGCACAACTCTGGCACAACTCTGGGACAAATGTGGCACAACTCGGGCACAACTCTGGTACAACTTTGGCACAACTCTGGCACAACTCAGGCACAACTCTGGCACAACTCGCCACAACTCTGGCACAACTCTGGCACAACTCTGGGACAACTCTGGCACAACTCTGGTACAACTCTGGGACAACTCTCCTACAACTCTGGCACAACTCTGGCACAGCTCTGGTACAACTCTGGCACAACTCTGGCACAACTCAGGCACAACTCTGGCACAACTCGCCACAACTCTGGCACAACTCTGGCACAACTCTTGCAGAACTCTGGAACAGCTCTGGCACAACTCCGGCACAACTCTGGCACAAACCTAGCACAACAGTGGCACAACTCTGGCACAACTCTGGCACAACATTGGCACAACTTGGCACAACTCTGGGACAACTCTGGCACAACTCTGGTACAACTCTGGGACAACTCTCCTACAACTCTGGCACAACTCTGGCACAGCTCTGGTACAACTCTGGCACAACTCTGGCACAACTCAGGCACAACTCTGGCACAACTCGCCACAACTCTGGCACAACTCTGGCACAACTCTTGCAGAACTCTGGAACAGCTCTGGCACAACTCCGGCACAACTCTGGCACAAACCTAGCACAACAGTGGCACAACTCTGGCACAACTCTGGCACAACATTGGCACAACTTGGCACAACTCTGGGACAACTCTGGCACAACTCTGGTACAACTCTGGGACAACTCTCCTACAACTCTGGCACAACTCTGGCACAGCTCTGGTACAACTCTGGCACAACTCTGGCACAACTCAGGCACAACTCTGGCACAACTCGCCACAACTCTGGCACAACTCTGGCACAACTCTTGCAGAACTCTGGAACAGCTCTGGCACAACTCCGGCACAACTCTGGCACAAACCTAGCACAACAGTGGCACAACTCTGGCACAACTCTGGCACAACATTGGCACAACTTGGCACAACTCTGGGACAACTCTGGCACAACTCTGGTACAACTCTGGGACAACTCTCCTACAACTCTGGCACAACTCTGGCACAGCTCTGGTACAACTCTGGCACAACTCTGGCACAACTCAGGCACAACTCTGGCACAACTCGCCACAACTCTGGCACAACTCTGGCACAACTCTTATACCACTTTGGCACAACTCTGGCACAACGCTGGCACAACTCTGGCACAACTCTGGCACTACTCTGGCACAACTCTGGCACAACTATGGCACAACTCTGGCACAACTCTGGTACAACTCTGGGACAACTCTCCTACAACTCTGGCACAACTCTGGCACAGCTCTGCCACAACTCTGGCACAACTCTGGCACAACTCTGGCACAGCTCTGGCACAACTATGGCATAACGATGGCAAAACTATGGCACAACTATGGCACAACTCTGGCACAACTCCAGCACAACCCTAATGAAACTCTAGCATGACTTTGGCACAACTCTAGCACAACTCTGGCAAAACTCTTGCACAACTTTGGCACAACTCTGGCACAACTCTTGCGGAACTCTGGAACAACTCGAGCACAACTCTGGCACAACTCTAGCACATATCTGACAGAACTCTGGCACAACTCTGGCTCAACTCAGGCAAAACTGTGGCACAACTCTGGAATAACTTTGGCACAACTCTGCCACCACTCTGGCAGAACTCCTCTGGCACGACTTTGGAACGACTCTGGCACAACTCTGGCACAAATCTGGCATAACTGTGGCATAACTCTGGCACAACTCTGGATCAACTCTGGCACAACTCAAGCACAACTCCAGCACAACTCTGGCACGACTCTGGCACTACTCTATCACAACTATGGCACAACTGAGGCACAACTCTGGCACAACTCTGGAAAAAACATGGAACAACTCGGGCACAACTCTGGCACAACTCTAGCACACCTCTGGCACAACTCTGGCACAACTTTAGCACAACTCTGGCAGAACTCTGGCACAACTCTGGCACAACTCTGGCACAACCCTGCCACAACTCTGCCACAATTCTGGAACAGCTCTGGCACAATCTGGCAAAACTCTGGCATAACACTGGCACAACTCTGGCACAACTCTGGCACAACCCTGCCACAACTCTGCCACAATTCTGGAACAGCTCTGGCACAATCTGGCAAAACTCTGGCATAACACTGGCACAACTCTGGCACAATTCTGGTACAACTCTAGCACAACTCTGGCATAACTGTGGCACAACTCTGGCACAACCCTGGCACAACTCTGGCACTACTCTGGCACAAATCTGGCACAACTATGGCATAACTCTGGCACAACTATGGCACCACTCTGGCACAATTCTTGCAGAACTAGAGCACAAGTCTACAACGACTCTGGCATGACTCTGGCACAACTCTATCACAACTCTGGCATAACTCTGGCACAACTCTGACACAATTATGGCACAACCCTTGTACAACTCTGGTAGAACTCTGGAACAACTCGTGCACAACTCCGGCACAACTCTGGCACAACTGGGCACAACTCTGGCACAACCTTGGCACAACTCTGGCACAACTCTGGCACAAATCTCCCACAACTCTGGCACAACTCTGCGACAATTCTGGAACAACTCTGGCACAACTCTGGCACACCTCTGGCACAACTCTGGAACAACTCTGGCACAACTCTGGCACACCTCTGGCACAACTCTGGAACAACTCTGGCACAACTCTGGCACACCTCTGGCACAACTCTGGAACAACTCTGGCACAACTCTGGCACACCTCTGGCACAACTCTGGAACAACTCTGGCACAACTCTGGCACACCTCTGGCACAACTCTGGAACAACTCTGGCACAACTCTGGCACACCTCTGGCACAACTCTGGAACAACTCTGGCACAACTCTGGCACACCTCTGGCACAACTCTGGAACAACTCTGGCACAACTCTGGCACACCTCTGGCACAACTCTGGAACAACTCTGGCACAACTCTGGCACACCTCTGGCACAACTCTGGAACAACTCTGGCACAACTCTGGCACACCTCTGGCACAACTCTGGAACAACTCTGGCACAACTCTGGCACACCTCTGGCACAACTCTGGAACAACTCTGGCACAACTCTGGCACACCTCTGGCACAACTCTGGAACAACTCTGGCACAACTCTGGCACACCTCTGGCACAACTCTGGAACAACTCTGGCACAACTCTGGCACACCTCTGGCACAACTCTGGAACAACTCTGGCACAACTCTGGCACACCTCTGGCACAACTCTGGAACAACTCTGGCACAACTCTGGCACACCTCTGGCACAACTCTGGAACAACTCTGGCACAACTCTGGCACACCTCTGGCACAACTCTGGAACAACTCTGGCACAACTCTGGCACACCTCTGGCACAACTCTGGAACAACTCTGGCACAACTCTGGCACACCTCTGGCACAACTCTGGAACAACTCTGGCACAACTCTGGCACACCTCTGGCACAACTCTGGAACAACTCTGGCACAACTCTGGCACACCTCTGGCACAACTCTGGAACAACTCTGGCACAACTCTGGCACACCTCTGGCACAACTCTGGAACAACTCTGGCACAACTCTGGCACACCTCTGGCACAACTCTGGAACAACTCTGGCACAACTCTGGCACACCTCTGGCACAACTCTGGAACAACTCTGGCACAACTCTGGCACACCTCTGGCACAACTCTGGAACAACTCTGGCACAACTCTGGCACACCTCTGGCACAACTCTGGAACAACTCTGGCACAACTCTGGCACACCTCTGGCACAACTCTGGAACAACTCTGGCACAACTCTGGCACACCTCTGGCACAACTCTGGAACAACTCTGGCACAACTCTGGCACACCTCTGGCACAACTCTGGAACAACTCTGGCACAACTCTGGCACACCTCTGGCACAACTCTGGAACAACTCTGGCACAACTCTGGCACACCTCTGGCACAACTCTGGAACAACTCTGGCACAACTCTGGCACACCTCTGGCACAACTCTGGAACAACTCTGGCACAACTCTGGCACACCTCTGGCACAACTCTGGAACAACTCTGGCACAACTCTGGCACACCTCTGGCACAACTCTGGAACAACTCTGGCACAACTCTGGCACACCTCTGGCACAACTCTGGAACAACTCTGGCACAACTCTGGCACACCTCTGGCACAACTCTGGAACAACTCTGGCACAACTCTGGCACACCTCTGGCACAACTCTGGAACAACTCTGGCACAACTCTGGCACACCTCTGGCACAACTCTGGAACAACTCTGGCACAACTCTGGCACACCTCTGGCACAACTCTGGAACAACTCTGGCACAACTCTGGCACACCTCTGGCACAACTCTGGCACAACTCTAGCACAACTCTGGCAGAACTCTGGCACAACTCTGGCACAACTCCGGCACAACTCTGGCACAAACATAGCACAACAGTGGCACAACTCTGGCACAACTCTGGCACAAATATAGCACAACTTTGTCACAACTCTGGCACAACTCTGGCACAACTCTGGAACAACTCTGACATAACTCTGACACAACTTTGGCACAACTCTTGCACAACTCTGGCACAACTCTGGCACAAATCTGGCACAACTCTAGCACAACTCTGGCACAACTCTGGCACAACTCTGGCACAACTCTGGCACAGCTATGGCACAACTCTAAAACAACTCTGGCACAACTTTGGCACAAAACAGGTACAACTCTAGCACAACTCTGGCACAACACTGGCACAAATCTGGCACAACACTGCCACAACTCTGGCACAACTCTGGCACAACTCTGGCACAACTCCGGCACAACTCTAGCACAACTCTGGCACAACTCTGGCATAACTCTGGCACAACTCTGGCATAACTCTGGCACAACTCTGGCATAACTCTGGCACAACTCTGGCACAACTCTGGCACAACTCTGGCACAACTCTGGCACAACTCTGGAACAACTCTAGAACAACTCTGGCACAACTCTGGCACAACTCTAGCCCAAAACTGGCAGAAGTGTGTCACAAATACGGCAGAACTCTCAAACAACTATTGCACAACTCTGGCGCAACTCTGGCACAACTCTGGCACAACACTGGCACAACTCTGGCACAACTCTGGCACAGCTCTCGCACAACTCTGGCACGGCTGTGGCAAAGTTCTGGCACAGCTCTAATACAACTCTGGTACAACTCTAGCACAACTCTGGAACAACTCTGGCACAGCTTTGAAACAACTCTCGCATAATTCTGGCATACCTCTTGCACAACTCTGGCACAACTATGGCCAAACTCTGGCACAACCCTGGCACAAATCTGGCACAAATCTGGCACAACTCTTGCATGTCTCTTGCAAAACTACAGCACAACTCTGGCACAAATGTGGCACAACTCTTTCACAACTCTGGCACAACTCTGGCACAAAATGAGGCACAACTCGGGCACAATTCCAGCACAACTTCGGCACAACTCTGGCACAACTCTGCCACACTTCTGGAACACCTCTCGCACAGTACTTACACACGTCTGTCACAAATCTGGAACAACTCTAGCACAACTCTGGCATAGCTCTGGCACAACTCTTGCACAACTCTGGTACAACTCTGGCACAACTCTGGCACAACTATGGCACAGCTCTGGTACAGCTCTGGCAAATCTCTGGCACAACTCCGGCACAACTCTGGCACAACTCTGGAACAACTCTGGCACAACTCTGGAACAACTCTGGCACAATGTGGGCACAACTCTGGCACAGCTCAGGGACAACTTTGGCACAACTCTGGCACAACCTTGGCACAGCTCTGGCTCAAATATGGCTCAAATATAGCCCAACCCTGGCACAACTCTGCCACAATTATGGAACAACTCTGGCACAACTCTGGCAAATCTCTGGCACAACACTCGTACAACTATGGCACAACTCTGGCTCAACTTTGGCACAACTATCGCATAACTCTGGCACAACTTTAGCACAACTTTGGCACGACTCTGGCACAACTCTGGAACAACTCTGGCACAACTCTGTCACAACTCTGGTACAACTCTGGCACAACTCTAGCACAACTCTGGCACAACTCTGGCACAGCTCTCGCACAACTATGGCACAGCTGTGGTACAATACTGGAACAGCTCTGGTACAACTCTGGCACACATCTGGCACAACTCTGGAACAACTCTGGCACAACTCTGGCACAGTTCTTGCACAACTCTGGCACGGCTGTGGCAAAATTCTGGCACAGCTCTAATGCAACTCTGGCACAGCTTTGAAACAACTCTCGCATAATTCTGGCATACCTCTGGCACAACTCTGGCACAACTATGGCCGAACTCTGGCACAACCCTGGCACAAATCTGGCACAACTCTGGCACAACTCTTGCATGTCTCTTGCACAACTACAGCACAACTCTGGCACAACTGTGGCACAACTCTGGCACAACTCTGGCAGAATTCTGGCACAAAATGAGGCACAACTCGGGCACAACTCCAGCACAACTTCGGCACAACTCTGGCACAACTCTGGCACAACTCAAGCACAACTGGGCTCAACTCTAGTACAAATCTGGTACAACTCTGGCATAACTCTGGCTCAAATATAGCACAACTCTGGCACAACTCTGCCACACTTCTGGAACACCTCTGGCACAGCACTTACACACGTCTGTCACAAATGTGGCACAACTCTAGCACAACTCTGGCATAGCTCTGGCACAACTCTTGCACAACTCTGGTACAACTCTGGCACAACTCTGGCACAACTATGGCACAGGTCTGGCACAGCTCTGGAAAATCTCTGGCACAACTCCGGCACAACTCTGGCACAAATCTGGAACAACTCTGGCACAACTCTGGAACAACTCTGGCACAATGTGGGCACAACTCTGGCACAGCTCTGGGAGAACTTTGGCACAACTCTGGCACAACCTTGGCCCAGCTCTGGCTCAAATCTGGCTCAAGTGTAGCCCAACCCTGGAACAACTCAGCCACAATCATGGAACAACTCTGGCACAACTCTGGCAAATCTCTGGCACAACACTGGCACAACTATGGCACAACTCTGGCTTAACTCTGGCACAACTCTTGCATAACTCTGGCACAACTTTAGCACAACTTTGGCACGACTCTGGCACAACTCTGGAACAACTCTGGCACAACTCTGTCACAACTCTGGTACAACTCTGGCACAACTCAGGCACAACTCTGGCACAACTCTGGCACAGCTCTTGCACAACTATGGCACAGCTGTGGTACAATACGGGCACAGCTCTGGTACAACTCTGGCACAACTCTGGCACAACTCTCGAACAACTCTGGCACAGCTCTGAAACAACTCTGGCATAATTCTGGCATACCTCTGGCACAACTCTGGCATAACTATGGCCCAACTCTGGCACAACCCTGGCACAACTCTGCCACAACTCTGGCACAACTCTGGCATGACTCTGGCACAACTACAGCACGACTCTGGCACAATGCTGGCACAACTCTGTCACAACTCTGGCACAACTCAAGCACAAGTCGGCACAACTATGGCACAACTCTGGCACAACTCTGACTCAAATATAGCACAACTCTGACACAACTCTGGCATAACTCCGGAACACACATGGCACAACACTGGCACACGTCTGTCAAAAATCTGGCACAATTCTGGCACAGCTCTGTCACAATTCTGGCACAGCTTTAGCACAGCTCTGGCACAACTCTTGCACAACTCTGGTACAACTCTGGCACAACTCTGGCACAACTCTGGCTCAGCTCTAGCACAGCTATGGAAAATCTCTGGCACAACTCTAGCACACCTCTGGCACAACTCTATAACAACTCTGGCACAACTCTGGAACAACTCTGGCTCAACTCCGGCACACATCTCGCACAACTCTGGTAGAACTCTGGCACAACTCTGGCACAACTCCGGCAAATTTTGGGCACAACTCTGGCACAGCTCTGGGATAACTTTGGCATAACTCTGGCACAATCTTGGCACAGCTCTGGCACAACTCTGGCACAAATCTAGCCCAACTCAGCTACAACTCTGCCACAATTATGGAACAACTCTGGTACAACTCTGGCAAAACTCTGGCACAACACTGGAAAAACTCTGGTACAACTCTGGCACAACTCTGGCACAACTCTGGCATAACTCTGGCACAACGTTAGCACAACTTTGGCACGACTCTGGCACAACTCTGGTACAACTCTGGAACTGTTGTGGCACAATTCTGGCACAGCTCTGGAAGAACTCTGGCACAACTCTGGCACAACTCTCGAACAACTCTGGCACAGCTCTGAAACAATTCTGGCATAATTCTGGCATATCTTTGGCACAACTCTGGCACAACTATGGCTGAACTCTGGCACAACCCGGGCACAACTCTGGCACAACTCTGGCACAACTCTGGCATGACTCTGGCACAAATACAGCACAACTCTGGCACAACTCTGGCACAACTCTGGCACAACTCTGGCACAAATCTCGCACAACTCTGGCACAACTCTGGCACAACTCTAGCACAACTTTGGCACAACTCTGGCACAACTATGGCTGAACTCTGGCACAACCCGGGCACAACTCTGGCACAACTCTGGCACAACTCTGGCATGACTCTGGCACAAATACAGCACAACTCTGGCACAACTCTGGCACAACTCTGGCACAACTCTGGCACAAACGAGGCACAACTCGGGCACATTTCCAGCACAACTCTGGTACAAGTCTGGCACAACTCTGGCACAACTCAAGCACAACTCAGCACAACTATGGCACAACTCTGGCACAACTCTGGCTCAAATATAGCACAACTCTGACACAACTCTTGCACAATTCTGGAACACCTATGGCACAACACTGGCACACGTCTGTCAAAAATCTGCCACAACTCTGGCACTGCTCTGTCACAATTCTGCCACAGCTCTGGTACAGCTCTGGCACAACTCTTGCACAACTCTGGTCGTCTTTGGCACAACTCTGGCACAACGCTGGCACAGCTCTGGCACAGCTCTGGCAAATCTCTGGCACAACTGTGGCACAACTGTGGCACAACGTTGGAACAACCCTGGCACAACACTGGAACAACTCTGGAACAACTCCAGCACACCTCTGGCACAACTCTGACACAACTCTGGCACAACTCTGGCACAACTATAGCAAATGTTGGACACAACTCTGGCACAGCTCTGGGACAGCGTTGGAACAACTCTGGCACAACCTTGGCATTGCTCTGGCACAACTCGGGCACAAATCAAGTCCAACTCTGGCACAACACTGCAACAGTTATGGAACAACTCGGGCACAACTCTGGCAAAACTCTGGCACAACAATGGCACAACACTGGCACAACTCTGGCACAACTCTGGCACAACTGTGGCACGACTCTGGCCTAACTCTCGCACAACTATAGCACAACTCTGGCACGAGTCTTGCACAACTCTTGAACAACTCTGGCACAACTCTGGCACAACTCTGGCACAACTCTAGCACAACTCTTGCACAACTCTGTCACAACCCTGGTTCAACTCTGGCAGAAATCTTGCACAACTCTGGCACAACTCTGGCATGACTCTGGAAAAACTCTGGCACAGCTCTGGCACAAATCTGACACAACTCTGGTACAAATCTGGCACAATTTGGGCACAACTCTGCAAAATCTATGGCACAACTCTGCCAGAACTCTGGCACAACTCTGGCACAACTGGGCACAACTCTGGCACAAAGTTGGCACAACTCTGGCACAACTCTGGCACAAATCTAGCACAACTATGGCACAACCCTGCCACAGTTCTGGAACAACTAAGGCACAACTCTGGCTAAACTCTGGCACAACTCTGGCACAACTCTGGAAAAACTCTGGTACAACTCTGGTACAACTCTGGCACAACCCTGGAACAACTATGGCACAACTCTGGCACAACTCTGGCACAACTCTCGCGCAACTCTGGCACAACTCTGGAACAACGCTGGCACAACTCTGGCACAACTCTGGAACAACGCCGGCACAAATCTGGCACATTTATGGAACACCTGTGGCACAACACTGGCACACGTCTGTCACAAATCTGGCACAACTCTGGCACAACTCTGTCACAATTCTGGCACAGCTCTGTCACAGCTCTGGCACAACTCTTGCACAACTCCGGTACACCTCTGGCACGACTTTGGAACAACTCTGGCACAGCTCTGGCACAGCTGTGGCAAATCTCTGGCCCAACTCTGACACAACTCTGGCACTACTCTGGAAGAACTCTGGCACAACTCTGGAACAACTCTGGCACAACTCTGGCACACCTCTAACACAACTGTGGCACAACTCTAACACAACTCTGGCACAACTCTGGCACGATTTGGGCACAAATCAGGCACAGCTATGGAAAAACTGTAGCACAACTCTGGCACGACTCTGTCACAACTCTGGCACGACTTCGGCACGACTCTGGCACAACTCTGGCACAACCCTGGCATGACTCTAGCACAGCTCTAACACAGCTCTGGCATAACTCTGACACAAATCTGGCACAAATATGGCACAATTTGAGCACAACTCTGGCACAGGTCTGGAACAACCCTGGCACAACTCTGGCACAACTGTGGCACAACTTGGCACAACTTTGGCGCGACCTTGGCACAACTCTGACACAACTCTGGAACCAATCTAGCACAACTCTGGCACAACTCTGCCACAATTTTGGAACAACTCTGGCACAACTCTGGCAAAACTATGGCACAACACTGGCACAACTCTGGCACAACTCTGGCACAACTATGGCACAACTCTGGCACACCTCTGGCACAACTCTGGCACAACTCTGGCACAACACTGGCACAACTCTGGCACAACTCTGGCATAACTCTGGCACAACTCTGGCACAACTCTGGTACAACTCTGGCACAACTCTCGCACAACTCTGGCACAACTCTGGCACAACGCTGGCACAACTATGGCACAGTTTTGGCACAACTCTGGCACAACTCTGGCACAGCTATGGCATAACTCTGGCACAACTAGGGCACAACTCTGGCACAACTCTGGCACAACTCGAGCACAACTCTATCACAACTCTGGCACGACTCTGGCATAACTCTAGCACAGATCTGGCACAACTCTAGCACAACTCTGGCACAACTCGAGCACAACTCCGACAGACCTCTCGCTCGAGTCTGGTACAACCATAGTAAAACTCTGGTAAGACTCTAGCTCAAATATAGCACAGCCTTGGCACAAGTCTGGCACAAATCTGGAACACCTCTCGCACAACACTGGCACACGTCTGTCACAAATCTGGCACAACTCTGGCACACCTCTATCACAATTCTGGCAGAGCTCTGGCAGAGCTCCGGCACAACTTTTGCACAACTCTGGTACACCTCTGGCACGACTTTGGCACAACTCTGGCACAGCTCTGGCACAGCTCTGGCAAATCTCAGGCCCAACTCTGGCACAACTCTGGCACAACTCTGGAACTACTCTCGCACCACTCTCAAACAACTCTGGCACAACTCCGGCACACCTCTTTCACAACTCTGGCGCAACTCTAGCACAACTCTGGCACAACTCTGGCACAATTTCGGCACAACTCTGGCACAGCTCTGGAACAACGTTGGCACAACTCTGGCACAACCTTGGCACAGCTCTGGCACAATCTTGCACAAATATAGCCAAACTCTGGCACAACTTTGCCACAAGTATGGAACAACTCTGGCACAACTCTGGGAAAAACTCTGGCACAACACTGGCACAACTCTGGCACAACTCTGGCACAACTCTGGCACAACTCTGGCATAACTCTGGCACAAATCTAGCACAACTCTGGCACAACTTTGGCACAATTCTGGCATAACTCTGGCACAACGTTAGCACAACTTTGGCACAATTCTGGCATAACTCTGGCACAACGTTAGCACAACTTTGGCACAATTCTGGCATAACTCTGGCACAACGTTAGCACAACTTTGGCACAATTCTGGCATAACTCTGGCACAACGTTAGCACAACTTTGGCACAATTCTGGCATAACTCTGGCACAACGTTAGCACAACTTTGGCACAATTCTGGCATAACTCTGGCACAACGTTAGCACAACTTTGGCACAATTCTGGCATAACTCTGGCACAACGTTAGCACAACTTTGGCACAATTCTGGCATAACTCTGGCACAACGTTAGCACAACTTTGGCACAATTCTGGCATAACTCTGGCACAACGTTAGCACAACTTTGGCACAATTCTGGCATAACTCTGGCACAACGTTAGCACAACTTTGGCACAATTCTGGCATAACTCTGGCACAACGTTAGCACAACTTTGGCACAATTCTGGCATAACTCTGGCACAACGTTAGCACAACTTTGGCACAATTCTGGCATAACTCTGGCACAACGTTAGCACAACTTTGGCACAATTCTGGCATAACTCTGGCACAACGTTAGCACAACTTTGGCACAATTCTGGCATAACTCTGGCACAACGTTAGCACAACTTTGGCACAATTCTGGCATAACTCTGGCACAACGTTAGCACAACTTTGGCACAATTCTGGCATAACTCTGGCACAACGTTAGCACAACTTTGGCACAATTCTGGCATAACTCTGGCACAACGTTAGCACAACTTTGGCACAATTCTGGCATAACTCTGGCACAACGTTAGCACAACTTTGGCACAATTCTGGCATAACTCTGGCACAACGTTAGCACAACTTTGGCACAATTCTGGCATAACTCTGGCACAACGTTAGCACAACTTTGGCACAATTCTGGCATAACTCTGGCACAACGTTAGCACAACTTTGGCACAATTCTGGCATAACTCTGGCACAACGTTAGCACAACTTTGGCACAATTCTGGCATAACTCTGGCACAACGTTAGCACAACTTTGGCACAATTCTGGCATAACTCTGGCACAACGTTAGCACAACTTTGGCACAATTCTGGCATAACTCTGGCACAACGTTAGCACAACTTTGGCACAATTCTGGCATAACTCTGGCACAACGTTAGCACAACTTTGGCACAATTCTGGCATAACTCTGGCACAACGTTAGCACAACTTTGGCACAATTCTGGCATAACTCTGGCACAACGTTAGCACAACTTTGGCACAATTCTGGCATAACTCTGGCACAACGTTAGCACAACTTTGGCACAATTCTGGCATAACTCTGGCACAACGTTAGCACAACTTTGGCACAATTCTGGCATAACTCTGGCACAACGTTAGCACAACTTTGGCACAATTCTGGCATAACTCTGGCACAACGTTAGCACAACTTTGGCACAATTCTGGCATAACTCTGGCACAACGTTAGCACAACTTTGGCACAATTCTGGCATAACTCTGGCACAACGTTAGCACAACTTTGGCACAATTCTGGCATAACTCTGGCACAACGTTAGCACAACTTTGGCACAATTCTGGCATAACTCTGGCACAACGTTAGCACAACTTTGGCACAATTCTGGCATAACTCTGGCACAACGTTAGCACAACTTTGGCACAATTCTGGCATAACTCTGGCACAACGTTAGCACAACTTTGGCACAATTCTGGCATAACTCTGGCACAACGTTAGCACAACTTTGGCACAATTCTGGCATAACTCTGGCACAACGTTAGCACAACTTTGGCACAATTCTGGCATAACTCTGGCACAACGTTAGCACAACTTTGGCACAATTCTGGCATAACTCTGGCACAACGTTAGCACAACTTTGGCACAATTCTGGCATAACTCTGGCACAACGTTAGCACAACTTTGGCACAATTCTGGCATAACTCTGGCACAACGTTAGCACAACTTTGGCACAATTCTGGCATAACTCTGGCACAACGTTAGCACAACTTTGGCACAATTCTGGCATAACTCTGGCACAACGTTAGCACAACTTTGGCACAATTCTGGCATAACTCTGGCACAACGTTAGCACAACTTTGGCACAATTCTGGCATAACTCTGGCACAACGTTAGCACAACTTTGGCACAATTCTGGCATAACTCTGGCACAACGTTAGCACAACTTTGGCACAATTCTGGCATAACTCTGGCACAACGTTAGCACAACTTTGGCACAATTCTGGCATAACTCTGGCACAACGTTAGCACAACTTTGGCACAATTCTGGCATAACTCTGGCACAACGTTAGCACAACTTTGGCACAATTCTGGCATAACTCTGGCACAACGTTAGCACAACTTTGGCACAATTCTGGCATAACTCTGGCACAACGTTAGCACAACTTTGGCACAATTCTGGCATAACTCTGGCACAACGTTAGCACAACTTTGGCACAATTCTGGCATAACTCTGGCACAACGTTAGCACAACTTTGGCACAATTCTGGCATAACTCTGGCACAACGTTAGCACAACTTTGGCACAATTCTGGCATAACTCTGGCACAACGTTAGCACAACTTTGGCACAATTCTGGCATAACTCTGGCACAACGTTAGCACAACTTTGGCACAATTCTGGCATAACTCTGGCACAACGTTAGCACAACTTTGGCACAATTCTGGCATAACTCTGGCACAACGTTAGCACAACTTTGGCACAATTCTGGCATAACTCTGGCACAACGTTAGCACAACTTTGGCACAATTCTGGCATAACTCTGGCACAACGTTAGCACAACTTTGGCACAATTCTGGCATAACTCTGGCACAACGTTAGCACAACTTTGGCACAATTCTGGCATAACTCTGGCACAACGTTAGCACAACTTTGGCACAATTCTGGCATAACTCTGGCACAACGTTAGCACAACTTTGGCACAATTCTGGCATAACTCTGGCACAACGTTAGCACAACTTTGGCACAATTCTGGCATAACTCTGGCACAACGTTAGCACAACTTTGGCACAATTCTGGCATAACTCTGGCACAACGTTAGCACAACTTTGGCACAATTCTGGCATAACTCTGGCACAACGTTAGCACAACTTTGGCACAATTCTGGCATAACTCTGGCACAACGTTAGCACAACTTTGGCACAATTCTGGCATAACTCTGGCACAACGTTAGCACAACTTTGGCACAATTCTGGCATAACTCTGGCACAACGTTAGCACAACTTTGGCACAATTCTGGCATAACTCTGGCACAACGTTAGCACAACTTTGGCACAATTCTGGCATAACTCTGGCACAACGTTAGCACAACTTTGGCACAATTCTGGCATAACTCTGGCACAACGTTAGCACAACTTTGGCACAATTCTGGCATAACTCTGGCACAACGTTAGCACAACTTTGGCACAATTCTGGCATAACTCTGGCACAACGTTAGCACAACTTTGGCACAATTCTGGCATAACTCTGGCACAACGTTAGCACAACTTTGGCACAATTCTGGCATAACTCTGGCACAACGTTAGCACAACTTTGGCACAATTCTGGCATAACTCTGGCACAACGTTAGCACAACTTTGGCACAATTCTGGCATAACTCTGGCACAACGTTAGCACAACTTTGGCACAACTCTGGCATAAATCTGGCTCAACTCAGGCAAAACTCTAGCACATCTCTGGAACAACTCTGGCACAACTCTGGCACAACTCCGGCACAACTCCTCTTGCACAACTTTGGAACAATTCTGGCACAACTCTGGCACAACTCTGGCGCAACTCGGCACAACTCTGGCACAACTCTGGCACAAAGATGGCACAACTGTGACAGAACTTGGCACAAATCTGGCATACCTCTGGCACAACTCTAGCACAATACTGGCAAAACTCTGGCAGAAGTCTTCCAGAAATCGACCACAACTCTCTGACATTTTTGGCACAGCTCTGGCACACATCTGGCACATCTCTTGCACAACTCTGTCATAACCCTGGCATAACTCTCGCACAACTCTGGCAGAGCTCTGACACAACTCTGGCACAGCTCTGGCACAACTGTGGCACAACTTTGGCACAAGTCTGGAACAACTCTGGCACAACTCTTGAACCACTCTGGCACAACTCCGGCACACCTCTAGCACAACTCTGGCACAGCTCTGGCACAACACTGGCACAACTATAGCACAATTCTGGCACAACCCTGGCACGAATCTATCATAGCTCTGGCACAACTCTAACACAACTCAGGCATAACTCTTGCACAACTCTGGCATAACTATGGCATGACTCTGGCACAACTATGGAACAACTCCGGCACAACTCTGGCATTACTCTGGAACAACTCTGGCACAACTCTGGCACAACTCTTGCACAACTATCGCACAGCTTTGGCACAGCTCTGGCAAAGCTCTGGCACAACTCTAACACAACTCTGGCACAACTCTGGAACAATCATCACACAACTCTGGAAAACCTCTGGCACAACTCTGTCACACCTCTTGCACAACTCTGGCACAACTCTGGAACAACACTGGAACAACTCTGGCACAAATCTGGCATAGCTTGGGTACAACTCTGGCACAGCTCTGGAACAACTCTGGCACAACTGTGGAACAACTATGGCACAACTGGGCACAGCTCTGGCACAACCTTGGCACAACTCTGGCACAACCCTGGCCTAAATACAGCACAACTCTGGCACAACTCTGCCACAATTCTATACCAGCTCTGGCACAATGCTGGAAAAACTCTAGTACAACACTTTCACAACCTTAACAGAACTCTGGCACAGCTGTGGCACAACTCTCGCACATCTTTGGCACAAATGTGGCACAACTTGGGCACAACTCTGGCACAGTTCTGGAACAACTCTGGCATGACTCTGGCACAACTCTGGCACAACTATGGCACAGCTCTGGAACAACGTTGGCACAACTCCGGCACAACTGGGCAGAACTCAGGCACAACGTTGGCACAGCTCTGGCACAGTTCTGGCACAAATGTAGCCCAACTCTGGCACAACTCTGCCACAATTCTGGAACAAATCTGGCACAACTCTGGCAAAACTCAGGTAAAACACTGGCACAACTCTGGCACAACTCTGGCACAACTCTGGCACAACTCTCGCACAACTCTGGCACAACTCTGGCACCACTCTCGCACAACTCTGGCACAACTCCGGCACAACTCCTCTTGCACAACTTTGGAACGATTCTGGCACAACTCTGGCACCACTCTCGCACAACTCTGGCACAACTCCGGCACAACTCCTCTTGCACAACTTTGGAACGATTCTGGCACAACTCTGGCACCACTCTCGCACAACTCTGGCACAACTCCGGCACAACTCCTCTTGCACAACTTTGGAACGATTCTGGCACAACTCTGGCACCACTCTCGCACAACTCTGGCACAACTCCGGCACAACTCCTCTTGCACAACTTTGGAACGATTCTGGCACAACTCTGGCACCACTCTCGCACAACTCTGGCACAACTCCGGCACAACTCCTCTTGCACAACTTTGGAACGATTCTGGCACAACTCTGGCACCACTCTCGCACAACTCTGGCACAACTCCGGCACAACTCCTCTTGCACAACTTTGGAACGATTCTGGCACAACTCTGGCACCACTCTCGCACAACTCTGGCACAACTCCGGCACAACTCCTCTTGCACAACTTTGGAACGATTCTGGCACAACTCTGGCACCACTCTCGCACAACTCTGGCACAACTCCGGCACAACTCCTCTTGCACAACTTTGGAACGATTCTGGCACAACTCTGGCACCACTCTCGCACAACTCTGGCACAACTCCGGCACAACTCCTCTTGCACAACTTTGGAACGATTCTGGCACAACTCTGGCACCACTCTCGCACAACTCTGGCACAACTCCGGCACAACTCCTCTTGCACAACTTTGGAACGATTCTGGCACAACTCTGGCACCACTCTCGCACAACTCTGGCACAACTCCAGCACAACGCTAGCACAACTCTAGCACAACTTTGGCACAACTCTGGCATAAATCTGGCTCAACTCAGGCAAAACTCTAGCACATCTCTGGAACAACTCTGGCACAACTCTGGCACAACTCCGGCACAACTCCTCTTGCACAACTTTGGAACGATTCTGGCACAACTCTGGCACAACTCTGGTGCAACTCGGCACAACTCTGGCACAACTCTGGCACAAAGATGGCACAACTATAACAGAACTCGGCACAAATCTGGCATACCTCTGGCACAACTCTAGCACAATACTGGCAAAATTCTGGCAGAAGTCTTTCAGAAATCGACCACAACTCTCTGACATTTTTGGCACAGCTCTGGCACACATCTGGCACATCTCTTGCACAACTCTATCATAACCCTGGCAGAGCTCTCGCACAACTCTGGCAGAGCTCTGACACAACTCTGGCACAGCTCTGGCACAACTGTGGCACAACTTTGGCACAAGTCTGGAATAACTCTTGAACCACTCTGGCACAACTCCGGCACACCTCTAGCACAACCCTGGCACAGCTCTGGCACAACACTGGCACAACTATAGCACAATTCTGGCACAACCCTGGCACGAATCTATCATAGCTCTGGCACAACTCTAACACAACTCAGGCATAACTCTTGCACAACTCTGGCATAACTATGGCATGACTCTGGCACAACTATGGAACAACTCCGGCACAACTCTGGCATTACTCTGGAACAACTCTGGCACAACTCTGGTACAACTCTTGCACAACTCTTGCACAGCTTTGGCACAGCTCTGGCAAAGCTCTGGCACAACTCTAACACAACTCTGGCACAACTCTGGAACAATCATCACACAACTCTGGAAAAACTCTGGCACAACTCTGTCACAGCTCTTGCACAACTCTGGCACAACTCTGGCACAACACTGGAACAACTCTGGCACAAATCTGGCATAGCTTGGGTACAACTCTGGCACAGCTCTGGAACAACTCTGGCACAGCTGTGGAACAACTATGGCACAACTGGGCACAGCTCTGGCACAACCTTGGCACAACTCTGGCACAAACCTGGCCTAAATACAGCACAACTCTGGCACAACTCTGCCACAATTCTATACCAACCCTGGCACAACGCTGGCAAAACTCTAGCACAACACTTTCACAACCGTGACAGAACTCTGGCACAGCTGTGGCACAACTCTCGGACATCTTTGGCACAAATGTGGCACAACTTGGGCACAACTCTGGCACAGTTCTGGAACAACTCTGGCATGACTCTGGCACAACTCTGGCACAACTATGGCACAGCCCTGGAACAACGTTGGCACAACTCCGGCACAACTGGGTAGAACTCAGGCACAATGTTGGCACAGCTCTGGCACAGTTCTGGCACAAATGTAGCCCAACTCTGGCACAACTCTGCCACAATTCTGGAACAAATCTGGCACAACTCTGGCAAAACTCAGGTAAAACACTGGCACGACTCTGGCACAACTCTGGCACAATTCTGGCACAACTCTCGCACAACCCTGGCACAACTCTCGCACAACTCTGGCACACCTCTGGCACAACACTGGCACAACTCTGGCACAGCTCTGGCACAACTATGGCATAGCTCTGGCACAACTATGGCATAAAACTGTCACAACTCTGGCACAACTCTGGTACAACTCTGGCACAACTCTGGAACAACTATGGCACAACTCTGGCACAACTCTGGCACAACTCTGGGACAACTCTCCTACAACTCTGGCACAACTCTGGCACAACTCTGGCACAACTCTGGCACAACTCTGGCACACCTCTGGCACAGCTCTGGCACAACTATGGCATAACTCTGGCACAACTATGGCACAACTATGGCAAAACTCTGGCACAACTCCAGCACAACCCTAGCACAACTCTAGCATGACTTTGGCACAACTCTAGCACAACTCTGGCACAACTCTTGCACAACTTTGGCACAACTCTGGCACAACTCTTGCGGAACTCTGAAACAACTCGAGCACAACTCTGGTACAACTCTAGCACAACTCTGGCACAACTCTAGCACATCACTGGCAGAACTCTGGCACAACTCTGGCTCAACTCAGGCAAAACTCTGGCACAACTCTGGAACACCTTTGCCACAACTCTGCCACCACTCTGGCAGGACTCCTCTGGCACTACTTTGGAACGACTCTGGCACAACTTTGGCACAACTCTGGCGCAATCGGCACAACTCTGGCACAACTCTGGCACAACTCTAACACAAATGTGGCACAACTCTGGCACAACTTTGGCACAAATGTGGCACAACTCGGGCACAACTCTGGTAAAACTCTGGCACAACTCTGGCACAACTCAGGCACAGCTCTGGCACGACTCGGCAAAACTCTGGCACAACTCTGGCACAACTCTTGCACAACTCTAGAACAACATTGGCACAACTCTGGAACAACTCTGGCACGACTCCTGCATACCTCTGGCACAACTCTGACACAACTCTGGCACAACTCTGGCATGACTCCATTACAACTCTGGCACAACTCTGGCACAACTAGGCACACCTCTGGCACAACCTTGGCACAGCTCTGGCAGAACTCTGGCACAAATCTAGCCCAAATCTGGCACAAATCTGCCACGATTCTGAAACAAACATGGCAAAACTCTGGTAAAACTATGGCACAACACTGGCACAACTCTAGCACAACTCTGGCACAACTCTGGCACAACTCTGGCACAACTCTGGCACAACTCTGGCACAACTCTGGCACAACTCTGGCACAACTCTGGCACAACTCTAGCACAACTCTGGCACGACTCTGGTTCAACTCTAGCACAACTCTGGCAGAACCCTGGCACAACTCGAGCACAACTCTGGCATAACTCTCGCACAACTCTGGCAGAACCCTGGCACAACTCGAGCACAACTCTGGCATAACTCTCGCACAACTCTGGCAGAACCCTGGCACAACTCGAGCACAACTCTGGCATAACTCTCGCACAACTCTGGCAGAACCCTGGCACAACTCGAGCACAACTCTGGCATAACTCTCGCACAACTCTGGCAGAACCCTGGCACAACTCGAGCACAACTCTGGCATAACTCTCGCACAACTCTGGCAGAACCCTGGCACAACTCGAGCACAACTCTGGCATAACTCTCGCACAACTCTGGCAGAACCCTGGCACAACTCGAGCACAACTCTGGCATAACTCTCGCACAACTCTGGCAGAACCCTGGCACAACTCGAGCACAACTCTGGCATAACTCTCGCACAACTCTGGCAGAACCCTGGCACAACTCGAGCACAACTCTGGCATAACTCTCGCACAACTCTGGCAGAACCCTGGCACAACTCGAGCACAACTCTGGCATAACTCTCGCACAACTCTGGCAGAACCCTGGCACAACTCGAGCACAACTCTGGCATAACTCTCGCACAACTCTGGCAGAACCCTGGCACAACTCGAGCACAACTCTGGCATAACTCTCGCACAACTCTGGCAGAACCCTGGCACAACTCGAGCACAACTCTGGCATAACTCTCGCACAACTCTGGCAGAACCCTGGCACAACTCGAGCACAACTCTGGCATAACTCTCGCACAACTCTGGCAGAACCCTGGCACAACTCGAGCACAACTCTGGCATAACTCTCGCACAACTCTGGCAGAACCCTGGCACAACTCGAGCACAACTCTGGCATAACTCTCGCACAACTCTGGCAGAACCCTGGCACAACTCGAGCACAACTCTGGCATAACTCTCGCACAACTCTGGCAGAACCCTGGCACAACTCGAGCACAACTCTGGCATAACTCTCGCACAACTCTGGCAGAACCCTGGCACAACTCGAGCACAACTCTGGCATAACTCTCGCACAACTCTGGCAGAACCCTGGCACAACTCGAGCACAACTCTGGCATAACTCTCGCACAACTCTGGCAGAACCCTGGCACAACTCGAGCACAACTCTGGCATAACTCTCGCACAACTCTGGCAGAACCCTGGCACAACTCGAGCACAACTCTGGCATAACTCTCGCACAACTCTGGCAGAACCCTGGCACAACTCGAGCACAACTCTGGCATAACTCTCGCACAACTCTGGCAGAACCCTGGCACAACTCGAGCACAACTCTGGCATAACTCTCGCACAACTCTGGCAGAACCCTGGCACAACTCGAGCACAACTCTGGCATAACTCTCGCACAACTCTGGCAGAACCCTGGCACAACTCGAGCACAACTCTGGCATAACTCTCGCACAACTCTGGCAGAACCCTGGCACAACTCGAGCACAACTCTGGCATAACTCTCGCACAACTCTGGCAGAACCCTGGCACAACTCGAGCACAACTCTGGCATAACTCTCGCACAACTCTGGCAGAACCCTGGCACAACTCGAGCACAACTCTGGCATAACTCTCGCACAACTCTGGCAGAACCCTGGCACAACTCGAGCACAACTCTGGCATAACTCTCGCACAACTCTGGCAGAACCCTGGCACAACTCGAGCACAACTCTGGCATAACTCTCGCACAACTCTGGCAGAACCCTGGCACAACTCGAGCACAACTCTGGCATAACTCTCGCACAACTCTGGCAGAACCCTGGCACAACTCGAGCACAACTCTGGCATAACTCTCGCACAACTCTGGCAGAACCCTGGCACAACTCGAGCACAACTCTGGCATAACTCTCGCACAACTCTGGCAGAACCCTGGCACAACTCGAGCACAACTCTGGCATAACTCTCGCACAACTCTGGCAGAACCCTGGCACAACTCGAGCACAACTCTGGCATAACTCTCGCACAACTCTGGCAGAACCCTGGCACAACTCGAGCACAACTCTGGCATAACTCTCGCACAACTCTGGCAGAACCCTGGCACAACTCGAGCACAACTCTGGCATAACTCTCGCACAACTCTGGCAGAACCCTGGCACAACTCTAGCACGACTCTGGCACAACTCGGCACAACTCTGGCACAACTCGGCACAACTCTGGCACAACTCTGACACAACTCTGGCACAACTCTGGCACAACTCTGGCATAACTCTGGCACAACTCTGTCACAACTCTGGCACAACTCTGGCACAACTTTGGCACAAATCTTGCAGAACTCTGGCACAACTCTGGCACAACTCTGGCACAACTTTGTCACAACTCTTGCAGAACTCTGGCACAACTCTAGCACAACTATGGCACAACTCTGACACAAGTCTGCCACAACTCTGGCACAACTATGGCACAACTCTAGCACAAGTCTGGCACAACTTTGGCACAAATCTGGCACAACTCTAGCACAACTCTGGCACAACTCTCGCAAAAGTCTGGCACAACTCTGGCACAACTCCAGCAAAACTCTGGCATAACTCTGGCACAACTCTGCCACAATTATGGAACAACTCTGGCACAATCTGGCAAAACTCCAGCACATCACTGGCACAACGCTGGCACTACTCTGGGACAGCTCTGGCACAACTCTGGCAAAACTGTGGCATAACTCTGGCACAACTCTGGCACAACTCTGGCACAACTCTGGCACAACTCTGGCACAACTCTGGCACAACTCTGACACAACTATGGCATAACTCTGGCACAACTATGGCACAACTCTGGCACAACTCTGGCACAACTCAAGCACAAATCCAGCACAAGTCTGGCACGACTCTGGGACAACTCTGGCACAACCCTGGAAAAAATCTGGAACAACTTGGGCACAACTCTGGCACAACTTGGGCACAACTCTGGCACAACTTAGCACAACTCTGGCAGAACTCTGGCACAACTCTGGCACAACTCTCGCACAACTCTAGCACAACTCTGGCACACCTCTGGCACAACACTGGCACAACTCTGGCACAGCTCTGGCACAACTCTGGCACAACTCTTGCAGAACTCTGGAACAAATCGGGCACAACTCCGGCACAACTCTGGCACAACTCTCGCACAACTCTAGCACAACTCTGGCACACCTCTGGCACAACACTGGCACAACTCTGGCACAGCTCTGGCACAACTCTGGCACAACTCTTGCAGAACTCTGGAACAAATCGGGCACAACTCCGGCACAACTCTGGCACAACTCTCGCACAACTCTAGCACAACTCTGGCACACCTCTGGCACAACACTGGCACAACTCTGGCACAGCTCTGGCACAACTCTGGCACAACTCTTGCAGAACTCTGGAACAAATCGGGCACAACTCCGGCACAACTCTGGCACAACTCTCGCACAACTCTAGCACAACTCTGGCACACCTCTGGCACAACACTGGCACAACTCTGGCACAGCTCTGGCACAACTCTGGCACAACTCTTGCAGAACTCTGGAACAAATCGGGCACAACTCCGGCACAACTCTGGCACAACTCTCGCACAACTCTAGCACAACTCTGGCACACCTCTGGCACAACACTGGCACAACTCTGGCACAGCTCTGGCACAACTCTGGCACAACTCAGGCACAACTCTGGCACAACTCGGCACAACTCTGGCACAACTCTGACACAACTCTGGCACAACTCTGTTACAAATCTAGCACAACTCTGGCATAACTCTGGCACATCTTTGGCACAACACTGGCACAACTCTGGCACAACTCTGGCACAGCTTTGGCACAACTATTGCAGAACTCTGGCACAACTCTGGCACAAATCTGGCACAGCTTTTGCACAACTCTTGCAGAATAATGGCAAAACTCTATCACAAATCTGGCACAGCTCTAGCACAACTATGGCACAACTCTGACACAAGTCTGGCACAACTCTGGCACAACTATGGCACAACTCTAGAACAACTCTAGCACAACTTTGGCCCAAATCTGTCACAACTCTAGCACTAGTCTGGCACAACTCTTGCACAACTCTGGCACAACTCTGGCACAACTCTGACACAACTCTGGCACAAATGTGGCACAACTCTGGCACAACTCTGGTACAACTCTGGCACAACTGTGGCACAACTCAGGCACAACTCTGGCACAACTCTGGCACAACTGTGGCACAACTCAGGCACAACTCTGGCACAACTCGGCACAACTCTGGCACAACTCTGACACAACTCTGGCACAACTCTGTTACAAATCTAGCACAACTCTGGCATAACTCTGGCACATCTTTGGCGCAACACTGGCACAACGCTGGCACAACTCTGGCACAGCTCTGGCACAACTCTCGCATAACTGTGGCATAACTCTGGCACAACTCTGGCACAACTCTGGCACAACTCAAGCACAACTCCAGCACAACTCTGGCACGAATCTGGCATTACTCTATCACAACTATGGCACAACTCTAGCACAAGTCTGGCACAACTCTGGAAAAGATATGGAACAACTCGGGCAATACTCTGGCACAACTCTAGCACACCTCTGGCACAACTCTGGCACAACTTTAGCACAACTCTGGCAGAACTCTGGCACAACTCTGGCACAACTCTGGCACAACTCTGGCACAATTCTGCCACAATTCTGGAACAACTCTGGCACAATCTGGCAAAACTCTGGCATAACACTGGCACAACTCTGGCACAATTCTGGTACAACTCTAGCACAACTCTGGCATAACTCTGGCACAACTCTGGCACAACTCTGGCACAACTCTGGCACAACTCTGGCACAACTCTGGCACAACTCTAGCACAACTCTGGCATAACTCTGGCACAACTCTGGCACAACTCTGGCACAACTCTGGCACAACTCTGGCACAACTCTGGCACAACTATGGCATAACTCTGGCACAACTATGGCACCACTCTGGCACAATTCTTGCAGAACTTGAGCACAAGTCTACAACAACTCTGGCATGACTCTGGCACAACTCTATCACAACTCTGGCACAACTCTGGCACAACTCTGGCACAATTATGGCACAACCCTTGTACAACTCTGGCAGAACTCTGAAACAACTCATGCACAACTCCGGCACAACTCTTGCAAAACTGGGCACAACTCTGGCACAACTCTGGCACAAACATTCCACAACTCTGGCACAACTCTGCGACAATTCTGGAACAACTCTGGCACAACTCTGGCAAAACTGTGGCACAACACTAGCGCAACTATGGCACAACTCTGGTACAACTTTGGCACAACTCTGGCATAACTCTGGCGCAACTCTGGCACAACTCTGGTACAACTCTGGCACAAGTCTGGAACAACTATGGCACAACTCTGGCACAACTCTGGCACAACTATGGCACAACTCTGGCACAACTCTGGCACAACTCTGGCACAATTCTGGCACAACTCTCGCACAACCCTGGCACAACTCTCGCACAACTCTGGCACAACTCTGGCACAACTCTGGCACAACTATGGCACAACTCTGGCACAACTCTGGCACAACTCTG
>SZWC01000619.1:24002-49776 GCA_023375785.1 Penium margaritaceum | reverse complement strand
GGCACAACTCTGGCACAACTCTGGCACAACTCTGGCACAACTCTGGCACAACTCAAGCACAACTCTGGCACAACTCTGGCACAACTCTGGCACAACTCTGGCACAACTGTAGCACAACTCTGGCACGACTCTTGTACAACTCTAGCACAACTCTGGCACAACTCTGGCACGACTCTGGAACAACTCTAGCACAACTCTGGCAGGACTCTAGTACAACTCTAGCCCAACTCTGGCACAAGTTTGGCACAACTCTGGCATAAATCTGGAACAACTCTGGCAGAAATCTGGAACAACTCTAGCACAACTCTGGCACAACTGTGGCACAACTCTAGCACAACTCTGGCAGAACTGTGGCACAATTCTGGTTCAACTCAGGCAAAACTCTGGCACATCTCTGGAACAACTCTGGCACAACTCTGGCACAACTCCGGCACAACTCCTCTTGCATGACTTTGGAACAATTCTGGCACAACTCTGGCACAACTCTAGCGCAACTCGGCACAACTCTGGCACAACTCTGGCACAAAGATGGCACAACTCTGACAGAACTCGGCACAAATCTGGCATACCTCTGGCACAACTCTAGCACAATACTGGCAAAGTTCTGGCAGAAATCTGTCAGAAATCTACCACAACTCTCTCACATTTATGGCACAGCTCTGGCACACATCTGGCACATCTCTTGCACAACTCTGTCATAACCCTGGCATAACTCTCGCACAACGCTGGCAGAGCTCTGACACAACTCTGGCACAGCTCTGGCACAACTGTGGCACAACTTTGGAACAACACTGGGACAACTATAGCACAACTCTGGCACAACCTTGGCACGAATCTAGCATAGCTCTGGCACAACTCTAACCCAACTCAGGCATAACTCTTGCACAACTCTGGCATAACTATGGCATGACTCTGGCACAACTATGGAACAACTCTCGCACAACTCTGGCATTACTCTGGAACAACTCTGGCACAACTCTGGCACAAATCTTGCACAACTCTTGCACAGCTTTGGCACAGCTCTGGCAAAGCTCTGGCACAACTCTAGCACAACTCTGGCACAACTCTGGAACAATTATCGCACAACTCTGGAAAAACTCTGGCACAACTCTGGCACATCTCTTGCACAACTCTGGCACAACTCTGGCACAACACTGGAACAACACTGGCACAACTCCGGCACAACTCCAGCATGACTCTGGCACAACTCTGGCACAACTCTGGCACAACTCTGGGACAAATCTGGCACAAATCTGGCATAATTTGGGCACAACTCTGGCACAGCTCTGAAACAACTCTGGCACAACTGTGGAACAACTATGGCACAGCTGGGCACAGCTCTGGCACAACCTTGGCACAACTCTGGCACAACCCTGGCCTAAATACAGCACAACTCTGGCACAACTGTGCCAAAATTCTGTGCCAACTCTGGCAGAACGCTGGCAAAACTCTAGCACAACACTTTCACAACTCTGGCACGACTCTGGAACAACTCTGGCACAACTCGGACCTAGCTATGGCACAAATCTGGCACAACTCTGGTACGACCGTGGCAAAACTCTGGAACAACTCTGGCACAACTCTGGCGCAACTATTGTACAAGTCTGGCACAACTGTGGCACAACTCTGGCACAACTCTAGCACAACTTTGGCACAACTCTCGCACAACCCTGGCACAACTCTGGCACAACTATGGTACAACTTTGGCTAAACTCTGGCACAACTCTAGCACAACTCGGGCACAACTCTAGCAGAACTCTGGCACAACTCTTGCACAACTCTCGCACAACACTGGAACAACTCTGACACAACTGTGGCACAACCATGGCTCAACTCTTGCACGACTCTGGCAGAATTCTTGATCATCTTGTGCACACCTTCGGCACAACTCTGGAAAAACTCTGGCACACCTCTGGCACAATTCTGGCAGAACTCTGGCACAACTCTGGCTCAACTCTGGCAAAACTCTGGTACAACTCTGGAACAATTATGGCAGAAATCTGGCACAACTATGGCACTACTCCTCTAGAACAACTTTGGCACGACTGTGGCACAACTCTGGCACAACTCTGGCACAACTCGGCACAACTCTGGCACAACTTTGGCGCAAAGATGGCACAACTCGGCACAAATCTGGCACAACTCTGGCACGACACTGGCACAACACTTTTAGAATTCTGTCAGAAATCTGGCAGAACTCTGGCACAACTCTGTCACAACTCTGGCACAACTCTAGCACACATCTTCCACAACTCTTGCCCAACTCTGGCACAACTCTGGCACAACTCTGGCACAAGCCTTGCACAACTCTGGAGTGTATCTAAGTGTGTATAAGTGAGTATAAGTGCGTACAGGTGTGTGTAAGTGCGGGTAAGTGGGTGTAAGTGCGTGTAAGTATGTGTAAATGTGCGTAAGTACATGTAAGTGTGAGTAAATGCTTTTAAGTGCGGGTAAGTGCATGTTTGTATGCGTAAGTACATGATGGTGCATGTAGGTGCCTGTAAGTATGTGTAAGTGTGTGTAAGTGCGTAGAAGTGTATGTAAGTGCGTGTAAGTACATGTAAGTGCGTATAAGTGCGTGTAAGTACGTGAAGTATGTGTAAGTGCGTGTAAGTGCATGTAAGTGCGTGTAAGTGCGTGCAATTGCGTGTAAGTGCGTGTAAGTGCGTGTAAGTATGTGTACGTATGTGAAAGTACATTGAAGTATGTGTAACTACGTGTAAGTGCGTGTAAGTGTGTGTAAGTGTGTGTAAGTGCGTGTAAGTGCGTGTGAGTGTGTGTAAGTGTGTGTAAGTACGTGCAAGTGTGCGTAAGTACGTGTAAGTACGTGTAATGATTTGTAAGTGCGTGTAAGTACATGTAAGTGCTTGTATGTGCTTGTAAGTACATATAAGTGCGTGTAACTGCGTGTAGGTTTGTTTAAGTGCGTGTAAGTGCGTGTAAGAGCGTTTAACTACGTGTAAATACGTGTAAGTGCACGTAAGTGCACGTAAGTGCGTGTAGTTTTGCGTAAGTGTGTGTAAGTGCGTGTAAGTGTGTGTAAGTACATATTAGTGCGTGTAAGTGTGTGTACGTGCATATAAGTGCATGTAAGTGCGTGTAAGTATATTTAAGTGCGTGTAAGTACGTATAAGTGTGTGTAAGTGTGTGTAAATATGTGTAAGTGTGTGTAAGTGCATGTAAGCGCACGTAAGTACGTCTAAGTACATGTAAGTAGGTGTAAATGCATGTAAGTGCGTACAAGTGCGTGTAAGTGCTTGTAAGCACATGTAAGTATGTGAAGTGTGTGTAACTGTGTGTAACAATGTGTAAGTGCGTGTAAGTGCGTGTAAGTGTGTATAAGTGCAGGTAAGTACGTGTAAGTGCACGTAAGTGCGCGTAAGTGTATATAAGTACGTGTAAGTGCGTGTAAGTGTGTGCAAGTGCGGGTAAGTGCATGCAAATGTGTGTAAGTGTGTGTAAGTCCATGTAAGTGCGTGTAAGTGCTTGTAAGTGCATATAAGTGCGTGTACGTACGTATAAGTTTATGTAAGTGCATGCAAGTGTGTGTAAGTGCGTGTAAGTGCGTGCAAGTGCGTGTAAGTGAGTGTAAGTGCATTGAGTGTGTATAAGTATGTGTAAGTGGTTGTAAGTACGTATAAGTGTGTGTAAGTACATGTAAGTGCGTGTAAGTGTGTGTGACTGCATATAAGTGCATGTAAGTGCGTGTAAGTATGTGTAAGTATGTACAAGTGTGTGTAAGTATGTGAAAGAATGTGTAAGTACATGTAAGTAAGTGTAAGTTTGTGTAAGTGCGTGTCAGTGTGTGTAATCATATTTAAGTACGTGTAAGTGCGTGTAAGTACGTGAAAACGCGTGTAAGTGTGTCTAACTGCGTGTAACTATGTGTAAGTGTGTGTAGGTATGTGTAAGTGCATATAAGTGTGTGTAAGTGTGTGTAAGTACTTGTAAGTGTGTCTAAGTGTGTGTAACTGTGTGTAACTGTGTGTAAGTGCGTGTAAGTGTGGGTAAGGATGTGTAAGTGCGTGTAAGTGTGCATGCTTGCATGTAACCACGTATAACTGCATGTAACTGAGTGTAAGTACGTGTAAGTAAGTGTAAGTACCTATAAGTATGTGTAAGTGTGTGTAAGTGCGTGTAAATACATGGAAGTACGTGTAAGTGCGTGTAAGTGCATGTCATTCCATGTAAGTGTGTGTAAGTACGTGTAAGTACGTGTAAGTACGTATAAGTGCGTGTAAGTGGGTGTAAGTGTGTTTAAGTGTGTGTAAGTGTATGTAAGTGCGTGTAAGTGCATGTAAGTGTGTGTAAGTGTATGTAAATATGTGTAAGCAAGTGAAAGTGCATACAAGTAGGACTTAGTTCATGTAAGTGTGTGTAAGTGTATGTAAGTGCATGTAAGTACATGTAAGTGCTTGTAAGTATTTGTAAGTGCCTGTAAGTGCGTGTAAATGTGTGTAAGTGCAATTAAGTGCGTGTAAGTGTGTGTAAGTACGTGTAAGTGCGTGTAATTGTACGTAAGTACGTGTAAGTACATGTAAGTATGTGTAAGTGTGTGTAAGTACGTGTAAGTGCGTATAAGCATGTGTAAGTGCGTGTAAGTGCGTGTAAGTGTGTGCATTTGCGTGTAGGTGCGTGTAAGTTTGTATAAGTATGTATACGTACGTGAAAGTGCATGTAGGTACGTGTAAGTACGTGTAAGTCCGTGTAAGTGTGTGTAAGTGCATGTGAGTACATGCAAGTGCGTGTAAGTGCGTGTAGGTGTGTGTACGTATGTGCAAGTGTGAGTAATTGCGTGTAAGTATGTGTAAGTGTGTGTAAGTGCGTGTAAGTGTGTGTAAGTGCGTGTGAGTGCATGTATGTGCTTGTAAGTGTGTGTAAGTGCCTGTAAGTGCGTGTAACTGTGTGTAAGTGCGTTTGAATGTGAGTGCGTGTAAGAGCGTTTAACTACGTGTAAGTATGTGTAAGTGTGCGTAAGTGCACGTAAGTGCGAGTACGTTCGCGTAAGTGTGTGCAAGTGCATGTAAGTATGCATAAGTGCATGTTAGTGCCTGTAAGTGTGTTTACGTGCGTATAAGTGCATGTAAGTACGTGTGAGTATGTGTAAGTGCGTGTAAGTGGATTGTACATGCTTGTAAGTGCGTGTAAGTGTGTGTCAGTGTGTGCAAGTGTGTGTAAGTGCATATAGGTGCATGTAAGTGTGTCTAAGTGCGTGAAAGTACATGTAAATGCGTGTAAGTGCATACAAGTGCTTGTAAGTGCTTGTATGTACGTGTAAATATGTGAAGTGTGTGTAACTGCGTGTAACTATGTGTAAGTTCGTGTACGTGCATGTAAGTGTCTGTAAGTGCATGTAAGTACGTGTAAGTGCACGAAAGTAGGCGTAAGTGTGTATAAGCATGTGTAAGTACGTGTCAGTGTGTGTAAGTGCGTGCAAGTGCATGTAAGTGCGTGTTTATGCGTGTAAGTGTATGTCAGTGCGTGTAAGTGCATATAAGTGTATATAAGTGAGTGTAAGTACGTGTAAGTGCTTGTAAGTGCATGTAAGTGTGTGTAATTACGTGTAAGTGCGTTGAGTGCATGTAAGTATGTTTAAGTGCGTGTAAGTGTGTAAAAGTGCGTGTAAGTGCATGTAAGTGCGTGTAAGTGTGTGTAAGTGCATGTGAGTGCATGTAAGCACGTGTAAGTACATGTAAATATGTATAAGTGTGTGTAAGTATGTGAAAGTGTGTGTAAGTGCATGTAAGTAAGTTTAAGTGTGTTTACGTACGTGAACGTGTGTGGAAGTGTGTGTAACTACGTGTAACTGTGTGTAAGTGCATCTAAGTATGTGTAAGTGTGCGTAAGTGTGTGTAAGTGTGTGTAAGTACGTGTAAGTGTGTGTATGTATGTGTAACTTTGTGTAACTGTATATCACTGCGTGCACGTGTGGATAAGGGTGTATAAGTGCGTGTAAGTGTACATAACTGCGTGTAATGATGTGTAACTGCATGTAACTGCATGTAAGTGCGTGTTGTTGGCCTGAGGGTGAATGCACACCCTGGAGGGTCCCTAGCAGTGGCTGCTTCACACCACTAACTGTTTTTGGAGAGACTGAAACTGTGGAGGCAACTGGTTCCAATGATGGTAGAAAACTGGTCAGAAAGTGAGGCAATAGTTTTGGCCTCAATTGACTGGGAATGAACACTTGATCAAGGCTCACAAGCAGTGGCATTTTATAGTCACTGATCTAAGCTTTCCAGAACACCAAAACATGCCAGATTTGAGGCTTCCTAGCAGATTCAATGGCTTACAGAGTGTCTATTGGTAGGCTATCCATTTTCCCACATAGGAAGGCATCCCTTCCTTGTCTAGAAGCTTCTGCCCCTTCCTAGACTCCTCAGCTTGCTTCTAGTAGGAGGGAAGGTGTCCAGAAGACCAAGATACCTCTAGATGCCTTGTAGGACAATTCACCCCTTCTAGAAGGTGTGCCACCTTCCTGGACTCTCACCTGGCCTTCTAGAAACTCAAAGAGGAACTCTAGATGTTGATCTAGCTTCCTAGCATCTATATTCCACCTCCCTTGAGGCAGGGCAAAAATTCATCTTGTGGGACTTGAAACCGGGCCCCTGCCTCTAGAGGTGGACACCATTAACCACTAAGCCACTAAGGCTTGTCTTTTTGGTCTTCCTTTTTTGAGTCACTCCTGCCATGGTGAGGAGCATTACTCCAACAATCCCCCCCTTGCGCATCACCCATGGCAGCTTTCCATGCTGAACCTGCAACTGAAGAGCCTTCCTCCTTGTTGGAGGTGAGCTCATACTTGATTTCTCCCTCCCACTCAGCTCCATCCTTCTTGTGCAGTGCCTCTTCACGCTTCTCTTGTGTGAAGAATACTTGTGCAAACCCAGTCCAGATGCCCTTGTCGGCATCGTATCTCTTTGTCCTTCTTTGCACACGGCTGCTCGTGCGGGGCTCTTGAGGCGGTTGTTGTTGTTGTTATTGTTGTTATCCCGTTTTTGCGACATCCTCTCCAAGCGCCTGCTACCCGTCTCTTGGAGACCTTGGAGACATCTGTTGACTCCCCACCTCCACGTCCATCTCCGGTGTTTCGGATTCCTCATCCAAACAGGCCAGAATAAAGTCTGCCGCTCGCCCATCCCTCAGGCAATGCTCTCCGGTTGGTGGTGTGGAAGGATGCCACCCTCATTTACGTCCTCCGGTGTCTCCCCCTCAAGGAGTGGCATCCATTGCCCCCTCTTGGAGAGACCTACCTCCTTCTCTGTCCAACGGCTTTTCTCGTCGAACGTGACAACGCGACCCCACACATTCTGCTGCCTCCTTGGGTCAAAGAGCCGGTATGCCTTGCTTGCGCTCTCATGTCCAAGGAAAACACGTTGGTGGGTACGCAGGTCTAGCTTGCTCCATCCCTCACGTGCCTGCATCGTTGCATGTTCAACACAACCAAACGTGCAAAGGTGACCCACCGCTAACTTCCTCCACCTCCACACCTATTGTGGCATCTTCCACGCCTTGCCCTCCTTGTCCTTCAGCAGCCTGGTTGGCATGAGAATCATGATGTACGCTGATGTCCTTGCCGCCTCCGCCCAATGCCGTTGTGTAAGGCCGGTGTCGCTCAACATGGATCGCACCATGTTAAGGATTGTGCAATTCGCTCTCTCTGTAACGCCATTCTATTGTGGGGAGTGTGGAGTTTTTTTCTACCACTCAATCGCCTTGCTCTTCATCCACCCAAGGCACCACGCATGTTAACCGCCGTTGTCACTCCGGAACGCCTTCACCTTCAACTCTGTTTGCCGCTCCACATCAGCAAAAATAGTTGAAATAACTCTAGCACAACTCTTGCACACCTCTCGAATAATAATGGCACAACTCTGGAACGACTCTGGCACAATTCCGCCACACCTCTTGCACAACTCTGGCACAACTCTGGCACAACACTGGCACATCTCTGGCACAACTACGGCATGAGTTTTTCACAACTCTGGCACAACTATGCAACAACTCTGGCACAAAGCTAGCACAACTCTGGCACAGATCTGCCACAATTCTATAAGAAATATGGCACAACGCTGGCACAACTCTCTCACAACACAGGCACAACTGTGGCACAACTCTGGAACAAGTCTAGCACAACTCGGACCTAACTCTGGCACAACTCTGGCACAACTCTGGTACTACTCTGGCACAACTCTGGACCAACTCTGGCAAACCTCTAGCACATATCTGGCAAAACTCTTGCACAACTCTGGCACAACTCTGCCACAACTCTGGCACAACTCTAGCACACATCTGGCACAACTCTTGCACAACTCTGGCACAACTCTGGTACAACTCTGGCACAACTCCTCTGGCAAGACTTTGGCACGACTCTTGCACAACCTTGGCACAACTCTGGTGCAATTCGGCACAAATCTGGCACAACTCTGGCACAAAGATGGCACAACTCTGGCACAACTCGGCATAAATGTGGCACAACTCTGGCACCACTCTAGCACAACACTGGCAAAAGTCTGGCAAAGTCTGTCAATAATCTAGCACAACGCTGTCGCAACTCTGGCACAGCTCTGGCACACATATGGCACTACTCTTGCACAACTCTGGCACAACTCTGGCACAACTCTGGCACAACTCTCGCACAACTCTGGCACAGCTCTGGCACAGCTATCGCACAACTCTGGCACAACTCTGGCAAAACTCTGGAACAACTCTGGCACAATTATGGAACAACTCTGGCACAACCCTGGCATACCTCTAACACAACTCTGGCACTGCTCTGGCACAACACTGGCACAACTCTAGCACAACTCTGGCACAACTCTGGCACAAATATAGTACAGTTCTCGTACAACTCTGCCACAATTCTCGATCAACTCTGACACAACTCTGGTAAAACTCTGGTACAACACTGGCACAACATTGGCACAACTCTGCCACAACTCTGGCACTACTCTGGCATTACTCTGGCACAATTCTGGCACAACTTTGGCACAACTCTCGCACAACTCTGGCACAACTATCGCACAGCTCTCGCAAAGCTCTGGCACAACTCTGGCACAACTCTGGCACAACGCTGGCACAACTCTGGCACAAGTCTGGCACAAGTCTGGCAGAAGTCTGGCACAACTCTGGCACAACTCTGGCACAACTATGGCACAACTCTGGCACAACTCTGGCACAACTCATGCTTAACTCTGACACAACTCTGGCACAGCTCTGGCACAACTCTGGCACAACTCTGGCACAACTCTGGCACAAGTCTGGCACAACTCGGGCACAACTCTAGTACAACTCTGGCAAGACTCTGGTACAAGTCTAGCCCAACTCTGGCAAAACTCTGGAAAAACTCGGGCACAACTCCGGCACAACTCTGGCATTACTCTAATACAACTCTGGCTCAACTCAGGCAAAACTCTGGCACAACTATGTACAACTCTGGCATAACTCTGGCACAACTCTGGCACACCTCCTCTGGCAAGACTTTGGCACGACCCTGGAACACCTCTGGCACAACTCTGGCGCAACTCGGCATAACTCTGGCACAGCTCTGGAAGAGCTCTGGCACAGCTCTGGCACTACTTTGGCACAACTCTGGCACAACTCTGGAACAACTCTGGCACAACTCTTGCACAACTCTGGAACAACTCTGGAACAACTCTGATACAACCGTGGCACAACTCTGGTATGACTATGGCACAACTCTGGCACAACTATGGCACAACTCTGGCATAACTCTGGCACAACTATGGCACAACTCTGGCACAACTCTCGCACAACTCGGGCACAAGTCTAGCAAAACTCTGGCACCACTATGGTACAACTCTAGCACAATTCGGCACAACTCTGGCACAACTCTGGCACAACTCTGGCACAACTGTGGCAGAACTCTGGAACAACTTGGGCACAACTCTGGCACAACTCTGGCACAACTCTGGCACAACTCTGGCACAACTCTAGCACAGCTCTGGCAGAACTGTGGCACAACTATGGCTCAACTCAGGCAAAACTCTTGCACAGCTCTGGAAACACTCTGGCACAACTCTGGCACATCTCCGGCACAACTCCTCTGGCACGACTTTGGCACGATTCCGGCACAACTCTGGCACAACTCTGGCGCAACTCCGCACAACTCTGGCACAACTCTGGCACAAAGATGGCACAACTCAGGCACAACTCGGCACAAATCTGGCACAACTCTGGCACGAATCTAGCACAACACGGGCAAAATTCTGGCAGAAGTCTGTAAGAAATATACCACAACTCTCTCACAATTTTGGCACAGCTCTGGCACACAACTGGCACAACTCTTGCACAACTCTGTCACAACTCTGGCACAACTCTCGCACAACTCTGGCAGAGCTCTGGCACAACTCTGGCACAGCTCTGGCACAACTCTGGCACAACTCTGGCACAACTCTGGCACAAGTCTGGAACAACTCCGGCACAACTCTGGAACCACTCTGGCACAACTCCGGCACACCTCTAGCACAGCTCTGGCACAGCTCTGGCACAACACTGGCACAACTATAGCACAACTCTGGCACAACCCTGGCACAACTCTAGCATAGCTCTGGCACAACTCTAACACAACTCAGGCATAACTCTTGCACAACTCTGGCATAACTATGGCACGACTCTGGCACAGCTATGGAACAACTCTGGCACAACTCTGGCACAACTCTGGCATCACCCTCGAACAACTCTGGCACAAGTCTGGCACAACTTCTGCACAACTATCACACAGATTTGGCACAGCTCTGGCAAAGCTCTGGCAGAACTCTAGCACGACTCTGGCACAACTCTGGAACAGTTATCGCACAACTCTGGAACAACTCTGGCACAACTCTGGCACATCTCTTGCACATTTATGGCACAACTCTGGCACAACTCTTGCACAACTCTGGCATAAATCTGGCACAAATCTGGCATAACTTGGGCACAACTCTGGCACAGCTCTTGAACAACTCTGGCACAACTGTGGAACAACTATGGCACAACTGGGCACAGCTCTGGCACAACCTTGGCACAACTCTGGCACAACCCTGGCACAAATACAGCACAACTCTGGCACAACTCTGCCACAATTCTAAACCAACTCTGGCACAATGCTGGCAAAACTCTAGCACAACACTTTCACAACTCTGGCACAACTCTGGAACAACTCTGGCACAACTCGGACCTAACTCTGGCACAACTCTGGCACAACTCTGGTACGACTGTGGCACAACTCTGGAACAACTCTAGCACAACTCTGGCACAACTCTTGCACAACTCTGGCACGACTCTGGCACAACTCTGGCACAACTCTAGCACAACTTTGGCACAACTCTCGCACAACCCTGGCACAACTCTAGCACAACTATGGTACAACTTTGGCACAACTCTGGCACAACTCTAGCACAACTCGGGCACAACTCTAGCAGAATTCTGGTACGACTTTTGCACAACCCTAGCACAACACTGGCATTACTCTGGCACAACTCTGGCACAACTATGGCTCAACTCTGGCACGACTCTGGCAGAATTCGAGAACATCTCGTGCACACCTTTGCCACAAATCTGGAAAAACTCTGGCACACCTCTGGTACAACTCTGGCAGAACTCTGGCACAGCTGAAGCTCAACTATGGCAAAATTCTGGCACAACTCTGGAACAATTCTGGCACAACTCTGGCACAACTATGGCACTACTCCTCTGGCACAACTTTGGCACGATTCTAGCACAACTCTGGCACAACTCTGGCACAACTCGGCACAATTCTGGCACAACGTTGGCACAAAGATGGCACAACTCTGGAACAACTCGGCACAGATCGGGCACAACTCTGGCACAACCCTGGCACATCACCGGTAGAAGTATGTCAGAAATCTGGCACAACTCTGGCACAACTCTGTCACAACTCTGGCACAACTCTAGCACACATCTGCCACAACTCTTGCACAACTCTGGGACAACTCTGGCACAACTCTGGCACAACCCTCGCACAACTCTGGACTGTGTCTACGTGTGTGTAAGTGCATGTAAGTGCGTATAAGTGTGTGTAAGTGTGCGTAAGTGCGTGTAAGTGCGTGTAAGTACGTGTAAATGTGTGTAAGTACATGTAAGTGTGAGAAAGTGCGTGTAAGTGCGTGTAAGTGCATGTTTGTATGCGTAAGTACGTGTTGGTGCATGTAAGTGTGTGTGAGTGCGTGTAAGTGTGTGTAAGTGTATAGAAGTGTGTGTAAGTGCGTGTGAGTACATGTAAGTACGTATAAGTGCGTGTAAGTACGAGTAAGTATGTGTAAGTACGTGTAAGTGCATGTAAGTGCATGTAAGTGCCTGCAATTGTGTGTAAGTGCGTGTAAGTGCGTGTAAGTATGTGTACGTTCGTGAAAGTGCGTGTAAATACATGTAAGTACGTGTAAGTGCGTGTAAGTGTGTGTAAGTGTGTGTAAGTGCACGTAAGTACGTGTAAGTGCATGTAAGTGCGTCTAAGTACATGTAAACACGTGGAAGTGTGAGTAAGTACGTGTAAGTATGTGTAAGTGTGTGTGAGTGCGTAAAAGTGTGTGTCAATGTGTGTAAGCGCATGTAAGTGCTTGTAAGTGCTTGTAATTACCTGTAAGTGCGTGTAACTTTGTGTAAGTGCATGCAAGTGTATGTAAGTGCGTGTAAGAGTGTTTAACTATGTGTAAGTACGTGTAGGTGCGCATAAGTACACGTAAGTGCACGTTAGTTTGCGTAAGTGTGTGTAAGTGCCTGTAAGTGTGTGTAAGTGCATGTTAGTGTGTGTAAGTGCGTGTGCGTACGTATAAGTGCATGTAAGTACGTGTAAGTGTGTGCAAGTGTGTGTAAGTGCGTCCAAGTGTGTGTAAGTCAGTGTCAATGCTTGTAAGTGCGTACAAGTGCGTGTAAGCTCTTGTAAGTACGTGTAAGTGTGTGAAGTGTGTGTAACTGCGTGTAACTATGTGTAAGTACATGTAAGTGCATGTAAGTGTGTGTAACTACATGTAAGTACATGTATGTGTACGTAAGTACGCGTAAGTGTATAGAAGTACGTGTAAGTGTGTGTAAGTGTGTGTACGTGCGAGTAAGTGCATGTAAGTGTGTGTAAGTGTGTGTAAGTGTGTGTAAGTGCATGTAAGTGTGTGTAAGTGCATGTAAGTGCATATAAGTGCGTGTAAGTACGTGGGTGCATATAAGTGCGTGTAAGTGCATGCAAGTATGTGTAAGTGCGTGTAAGTGCGTATAAGTGCGTGTAAGTACATGTAAGTACGTGTAAGTGCGTGTAAGTGCATGTAAGTGCATGTAAGTGTGTGTAAGTACGTGTAAGTACGTATAAGTGCGTGTATGTATGTGAAAGTATGTGTAAGTGCATGTAAGTAAGTATTAGTGTGTGTAAGTGCGTGTCAGTGCGTGTAAGTACATTTAAGTGCGAGTTTGTGCTTGTAAGTATGTGAAAGTGCGTATTAGTGTGTGCAACTACGTGTAACTGTGTGTACGTGTATGTGGGTATGTGTAAATGCGTGTAAGTGTGTATAAGTGTGTGTAAGTACGTGTAAGTGTGTGTAAGTGTGTGTAACTGCATGTAACTGAGTGTAAGTGCGTGTAAGAGTGGGTAAGAGTGTGTAAGTGTGCATAACTGCATGTAACGACGCGTAATTGTGTGTAACTACGTGTAAGTGCGTGTAAGTAAGTGTAAGCGCGTATAAGTATGTGATAGTGTGTGTAAGTGCGTCTAAGTACGTGTAAGTGCATGTACGTGCGTGTAAGTGCCTGGAATTGCATGTGAGTGTGTGTAAGTACGTGTAAGTACGTGTAAGTACGTATAAGTACGTGTAAGTGCGTGTAAGTGTGTGTAAGTGCGTGTAAGTATATGTAAGTACGTGTAAGTACGTGTAAGTGCACGTAAGTGCGTGTAAATGTGTGTAAGCATGTGAACGTGCGTACAAGTGTGACTAAGTGCATGTAAGTGCGTATAAGTGTATGTAAGTGCATGTAAGTGCATGTAAGTGCTTGTAAGTATTTATAAGTGCCTGCAAGTGCATGTAACTGTGTATACGTGCGTTTAAGTGTGTGTAAGTGCGTATAAGTGCGTGTAAGTGCGTGTAAGTGCGTGTAAGTGCATGTAAGTACGTGTAAGTGTGTGTAAGTGCGTGCAAGTGTGTGTAAGTGCGTGTAAATGCGTGTAAGTGTGTGTAAGTGTGTGCAATTTTGTGTAGGTATGTGTAAGTTTGTGCAAGTATGTAGACATACGTGAAAGTTCCTGTAAGTGCTTGTAAGTACGTGTAAGTGCGTACAAGTGTGTGTAAGTATGTGTAAGTGCATGTAAGTGCGTGTAAGTACATATAGGCGCATGTAAGGTTATGTAAGTATGTCCAAGAGTGAGTAAGTGCTTATTAGTACGTACATGTATGTGAGAGTGTGTGTTAGTGTGTGTAAGAGCGTATAAGTGCATGTAAGTGCTTGTAAGTGGTTGTAAGTGCCTGTAAGTGCATGTAACTATGTGTAAGTGCGTTTAAATGTGTGTAAGTGCGTGTAAGAGCGTTTAACTATGCGAAGTACGTGTAAGTGCGCTTAATTGCACGTAACTGCGCATAAGTTCGCGGAAGTGTGTGTAAGTGCATGTAAGTGTATCTAAGTGCATGTTAGTGCGTGTAAGTGTGTGTACGTGCGTACATGTGCATGTAAGTACATGTAAGTACATGTAAGTGTGTGTAAATGCATGTACGTGCGTGTAAGTGCGTATAAGTGCATGGCAGTGTGTGCAAGTGTGTGTAAGTGCATATAGGTACATGTTTGTGCATGTAAGTGTGTGTAGGTACGTGTAAATGCGTGTAAGTGCGTACAAGTACGTGTTAGTGCTTGTAAGTACATGTAAATATGTGAAGTGTGTGTAACTGCGTATAACTATGTGCTAGTGCGTGTAAGTGCATGCAAGTGTGTGTAAGTGCATGTAAGTACGTGTAAGTACACGTAAGTGCGCGTAAGTGTGTATGAGTACGTGTGAGTGCATGTTAGTGTGTGTAAGTGCGTGTAAGTGCATGCAAGTACCTGTTAGTGCGTGTAAGTGCATGTAAGTGCGTGTAAGTGCATGTAAGTGCATACAAGTGCGTGTAAGTACGTATAAGTGCATGTAAGTGCATGTAAGTATGTGTAAGTATGTGTAAGTACGTGCAAGTGCTTGTAAGCATGTGTAAGTCCATTTCGTGCGTGAAGGTATGTGTAAGTGCGTGTAAGTGTGTATAAGTACGTGTAAGTGCATGTAAGTACGTGTTAGTGCGTGGAAGTGCATGCAAGTGCATCTAACTGCGTGTAAGTAAATGTAAGTATGTATAAGTGTGTGTAAGTATGTGAAAGTGCATGTAAATACATGTAAGTGTAAGTGTGTGTAAGTGCGTGTCAGTGCGTGTAAGTACTTTTAAGTGCGAGAAAGTGCGTATAAGTGTGTGAAATTGTTTGTAAGTGTGTATAACTATGTGTAACTGTGTGTATGTGCGTGTAAGTATGTATAAGTGAGTGTAAGTGTGTGTAAGTACGTGTAAGTACGTGTAAGTGTGTGTAAGTATGTGTAACTGTGTATAACTATGTATAATTATGTGTAAGTGTGGGTAAGGGTGTGTAAGTGCGTGTAACTGTGCGTAACTGTGTATAAGGACGTGTAACAACGTCTAACTGCGTGTAAGTGCGTGTTGTTGGCCTGAGGGTGAATTTGCACCCTGGAGGGTCCCTAGCAGTGGCTACTTCACACCACCAACTGTTTTTGGAGAGACTGAAACTATGGAGGCAATTGGTTCCAAGGATGGTAGAAAACTGGTCAAAGAGTGGGGCAATAGTTTTGGCCTCAATTGACTGGGAATTAAGACTTGATCAAGGCTCACAAGTAGTGACATTTTATATTCACTGATCTAAGCTTTCCAGAACACCAAAGCATGCCAGATTTGAAACTTCCTAGCAGATTCTATGGCTTCTAGAGTGTCTATTGGTAGGCTGTCCATTTTCCCACATAGGAAGGCATCCCTTCCTTTTCTAGAAGCTTCTGCCCCTTCCAAGATTCCTCAGCTTGCTTCTAGTAGGAGGGAATGTGCCCAGAAGACCAAGACACCTCTAGATGCCTTGTAGGACAATTCACCCCTTCTAGAAGGTGTGCCACCTTCTTGGACTCTCACCTGGCCTTCTATAAACTTAAAGAGGAACTCTAGATGTTGATCTAGCTTCCTAGCATCTATTTTCTACCTCCCTTGAGGCAGGGTGGAAATTCATCTTGTGGGACTTGAACCCGGGCCCCTGCCTCTAGAGGTGGACACCATTAACCACTGAGCCACTAAGGCTTGTCTTTTTGGTGTTCTTTTTTGGAGTCATACCTGCCATGGTGAGGAGCATTACTCCAACAATCTCCCCCTTGCGTATCACCCATGGTACTTTTCCATTCTCAACCTGCAACTGAAGATCCTTTCCCCTCATGGGAGTTGAGCTCATACTCGATTTCTCCCTCCCACTCAGCCCCATCCTTCTTGTGTAGTGCCTCCTTCATGCTCCTCTTGCGTGAAGAATACTTGTGTGAACCCAGTCCAGATGCCCTTGTCGGCATCGTATCTCTTTGTCCTTATTCGCACATGGCTACTCGTGCAAGGCTCTTGAGGCTGTTGTTGTTGTTGTTGTCCCCTTTTGATGCCATCCTCTCCGAGCGCCTGTTACCCCTCTCTTGGAGACCTTGGAGACATCTGTTGACTGCCCACCTCCACGTCCATCTCCGGTGTTTCGGATTCCTCATCCAAACAGATCGGAATAAAGTCTGCCGCTCGTCCATCCCTTAGGCGATGCTCTTTGGTTGGTAGTGATGCAAGGATGCCACCCTCATTCACGTCCTCCGGTGTCTCCCCCTCAAGGAGTGGCATCCACTGCCCCCTCTTGGAGAGACCTACCTCCTTGTCTATCCAGCGGCTTTTCTCGTAGAACGTGATATCGCGACCCCGCACAATTTGCTGCCTCCTTTGGTCAAAGAGCCGGTACACCTTGCTTCCGCTCTCATGTCCAAGGAAAATACACCGGCGTGTACGCGGGTCCAGCTTGCTCCGTCCCTCACGTGCCTGCACCATTGCATGTGCAACACAACCAAACGTGCGAAGGTGATCCACCGCCGGCTTCCTCCCGCTCCACACCTATTGTGGCATCTTCCAGGCCTTGCTCTCCTTGTCCTTCAGCGGCCTGGTCGGCATGAGATTCATGATGTACACTGCTGTCCATGCCACCTCCGCCCAATACCGTTGTGTAAGGCCGGCGTCGCTCAACGTGGATCGCACCATGTTAAGGATTGTGCGATTCGCTCTCTCTGCAACGCCATTCTATTGTGGAAAGTGTGGAGTTGTTTTCTGCCACTCAATCATCTTGCTCTTCATCTACCCAAGGCACCCCACATATTCACCGCAGTTGTCACCCCGGAACGCCTTCACCTTCAACTCTGTTTGCCGCTCCACATCAGCCACAAACTCATGCATGCATGGAATGACCTCACTCTTCCGCTTCATTGGGTAGAGGTAGAGTTTCCGGCTGTGGTCATCGGTGAAGGTGAGGAAGTAGCGAGCTCCGCCGGTGGAGCTCTCAAGCGGTCCACACACATCTGTGTTTACCACGGCCAGTTTTGCCGATGGACGCATCCCTTTGGCCACAAACAGCTGCCACGTTGATTTTCTATTGATTCATGGCTCACACACGGTCTCTTTGGTTCCATCAAGGCCACTGATTTGGAGACCCCGTACCACTTCCCTCTTAGCCATCTCCTTCACTGTCGATGGAGAAATTCTCCAGAGTCGGCGGTGCCATAGGTCTAGGTCTCCTCCATCCTTTGTTTCAAGATTGGCGGCATTGGACCCCACCCGGCTGCTCAGGATCTTCGCGCGTAGCAAGTACAAGTCATCCTCCCTCTTGGCACGCGCAATCACCTCACATTTGCCCTCTTTGCGGATGACGGCCTCCTTCTTTGTGAAGAGCATCTCAAGTCCCTTGCCAGTAAGGCGGCTGACGGAGAGCAGGTTTGTCCCAAAGTTGGGCATATACAACACATCGTAGATTGTGCTCGTGACAGGTTTGTCATCCACAATTGACTCAATGCGGACGTTACCCTCACCGGCGGCCACCTCTGTTTTTCCATTGGCCACCGTCATGCGTCTCTCCAAGGCGCCGTAGGTGACAAATGCCGCCGTGTTGCATTGCGTGTGGCGGCTTCATCCAGAGTCGATGACGGCAACTCTCGGATCCTTCAAGTTGGTGGAGTTGTACGCCATAAGGGCGTGCTCATCTTTCTTCCCGCCCTGCTGCGATTGATTTTCTTATTGGGATAGTTGGGCGCATAGTGACCCTCCTTGCCGCAGTTGAAGCACTCCCCTTCTCGTCACCCTTCTTGGTGCCCTGTTTGGCACCCTTCCACTTGTCGCCTTGGCCTCCACTTTGAGGATGAACTGTGTAAGCTGAACGTGATGCCGCTGTACTCTCTCGACCGCCACGTCGTATCCACTCATTGTGCACGTACTCAGTAACATCCAGGTACTTCAGCTCGTCAGATGGCCAGCCACCAAGGACTGTGATCATGGGACTCCAACTGTCCGGCAAGGCGAGAAGGAGGATCATATATTGCAAGTGAGAGTCCACCTCCCAACCCGTGGTCACATATTCCGCTGCGAGCGACTCAATTTGGTGCATGATCTCCATGATGTTGTCGCCTTCATCGGCTTGGAGGATGACGAGCCGTTTGAAGATGAAGAGCTGATTGGCAAGGTTGCTTGACTGGTAGATGGAGCAGAGTTTTGACCATGCGTCTGCGGCGAGGGTGCATTCTTGGATGTGCCCAAGTTGTGGCGGGCATAATACGGACACGAGGAGTGCCAATGCCTTTTTGGTGCGCTTCTTGTATGCCTCCTTCACCTCAGCCGTTGCAGTCTCTGGCGGAGCAGTCTCATCACCTTTTACAAGATCAAGCAGTCCCTTGTCGTCGAGGAAGATCTCAAACTGCCACCTCCACAAGGCAAAGCCCGTCCCATCAAACTTAAGGACAGCTCAGCTGCTCTCTTGCTCGCTGGTTGCCATGTCTTGCTGCTAGAAGCGTGAAGTCAAGCTGGCTTTGAGCCCCTTCGAGGCGTGGACCCATAACCCTTTGTTGGCCTGAGGGTGAATGTGCAACCTGGAGGGTGACTAGCAGTGGCTGCCTCACACCACCAACTGTTTTAAGAGAGGCTACAACTGTGGAGGCATCTGGTTCCAAGGATGGCAGAAAACTGGTCAAAGAGTGAGGTAATAACTTTGGCCTCAATTGACTAGGAATGAACACTTGATCAAGGCTCACGAGCAGTGGCATTTTATAGCCACTGATCTAAGCTTTAAAGAACACGAAAGCATGCCATATTTGAAGCTTCCTAGCAGATTCTATGGCTTCTAGAGTGTATATTGGTAGGCTGTCCATTTTCCCACCTAGGAAGGCATCCCTTCCTTGTCTAGAAGCTTCTGCCCCTTCCTGCATTCCTCAGCTTGCTTCTAGTAGGCGCGAAGGTGTCCAGAAGACCAAGACACATCTAGATGCCTTGTAGGACAAGTCATCCCTTCTAGAAGGTGTGCCACCTTCTTGGACCCTTACCTCGCCTTCTAAAAACTTAACGAGGAACTCTAGAGGTTGATCTAGCTTCCTAGCATCTGTTTTTCACCTCCCTTGAGGCAGGGCAGAATTTCATCTTGTGGGATTTAAAAAGCCGGGCCCCTGCCTCTAGAGGTGGACACCATTAAACACTAAGCCACTAAGGCTTGTCTTTCTTGTGTTCCTTTTTGGAGTCACTCCTGCCATGGTGAGGAGCATTACTCCAACATGTGTAAGTAAGTGTAAGTGCGTATAAGTATGTGTAAGTCTGTTATGTGTAAGTGTGTGTAATTGCATGTAAGTGCGTGCAAGTATGTGTAAGTACGTGTAAGTACATGTAAGTGTGTGTCAGTGCGTGTAAGTGAGTGTAAGTGTGTGTACATGTGTATAAGCATGTGAAAGTGCGTACAAGTACGAGTAAGTATGTGTAAGTGCATACAAAGTGTATGTAAGTGCATGTAAGTGCATGTAAGTGCTTGTACGTATTTGCAAGTGCCTGTAAGCGGGTGTAACTGTGTATAAGTGCGTTTAAGTACGTGTAAGTGCGTGTAACTGCGGCTAAGTATGCGTAAGTATGTGTAAGTACATGTAAGTCCTGTAAGTGTGTGTAAGTGCGTGTAAGTGCATGTGAGTGCGTGTAAGTACGTGTAAGTGCGTGTAAGTGAGTATAAGTGCGTGAAAGTGTGTGTAAGTATGTGTAAGTGCGTATAAGTGCGTACAAGTACGTGTGAGTACGTATAAGTGCGTGTAAGTGCGTGTAATTGCATGTAAGTGTGTGTACGTATGTGTAATTGCATGCAAGTGTGTGTTAGTACGTAAAAGTGTGTGTAAGTACGTCTAAGTGCATGTAAGTACGTGTAACTGCGCATATCTACGTATAAGTGTATGTAAGTGCGTGTAAGTGTGTATAAGTGTGTATAAGTGTGCGGAAGTGTGTGTAAGTATGTGTAAGTATGTGTAAGTGTGTGTAAGTGTGTGTAAGTACGTGTAAATGCGTGTAAGTGCATGTAAGTGCGTGTAAGTACGTGTAAGTGTGTGTAAGTGCATGTAAGCATGTATAAGTATGTGCAATTGTGTGTAAGTGTGTGTAAGTGCGTCCAAATATGTGTAAGTGCCTATGAGTACTTGTAAGTATGTATAAGTACGTATAAGTGCATGTAAGTACGTGTAAGTGCGTGTAAGTGTGAAAAGTGTGTGAAAGTGTATGTAATTGCATGTAAGTGCGTGTAAGTACGTGTAAGTACGTATAAGTACGTGTGAGTGCGTGTAAGTACGTGTAAGTGTGTGTAAGTACGTGTAAGTGTATGTAAGTACGTGTAAGTGAGTGTAAGTGCGTGTAAGTTTGTATAAATGTTTGTAAGTATGTGAAAGTGTGTACAAGTGCAAGTAAGTACGTGTAAGTGCGTGTAAGTGTATGTAAGTGCATGTAAGTGCATGTAAGTGCTTGTAAGTATTTCTAAGTGCCTGTACGTGCGTGTAACTTTGTATAAGTGCGTTAAAGTGCGTGTGAGTGCGTGTAAGTACGTGCAAGTACGTGTAAGTGCGTGTGAGTATGTGTAAGTACGTGCAAGTGCATGTAAGTATGTGTAAGTGTGTGTAAGTGCGTGTAAGTACATGTGAGTGCGTGTAAGTGCGTGTAAGTGTGTGTAAGTTTGTATAAGTGTGTATAAGTGTGTGTAAGTATGTGTAAGTACGTATAAGTGCGTATAAGTACGTGTAAGTATGTGTAAGTGTGTGTAAGTACGTGTAACTGTGTGTAAGTGTGTGTAAGTGCGTGTATTTGTATGTAAGTGTGTATACTTGCATGTAAGTATGTGTAAGTACGTGTTAGTGCATGTAAGCGCGTGTAACTGCGTACATCTGTGCATAAGTGTGTGTAAGTATGTATAAGTGAGTATAAGTGCGTAGAAGTACGTATAAGTGTGCTTAAGTGTGTGTAAGTGCGTTTGAGTATGTGTAAGTGTGTGTAAGTGTGTGTAAGTGTGTGTAAGTATGTGTAAGTGTGTGTAAGTATGTGTAAGTGTGTGTAAGTGAATGTAAGTGCATGTAAGTGTGTGTAAGTGCGTGTAAGTGCATGTAAGTGCGTATAAGTGTGTGTAAGTGCGTGTAAGTGCATGTAAGTATGTATAAGTACATGTGTGTGTGTGTGTAAGTGTGCGTAATTGCCTGTAAGTGCGTGTAAGTGCATGTGAGTGTGTGTAAGTATGTATAAGTATGTGTCAGTGCACATAAGTACATATAACTGCATGTAAGTACGTATAATTATGCGTAAGTGCGTGTAAGTGTGTATCAGTGTATGTAAGTGCATGTAAGTGCGTGTAAGTGCATGTAAGTGTATGTATGTGTGTGTACGTGTGTGTAAGTGAGTGTAAGTGCATGTAAGTGTGTGTAAGTGCATATAAGTATGTGTATGTGTTTACAAGTGCTTGTAAGTGCGTGTAAGTGTGTATAAGTATGTATAAGTGTGTGTATGTATGTGTAAGTGCATGTAAGTATGTATAAGTGTGTTTAAGTGCGTGTAAGTACGTGTAAGTACGTGTATGTGTGTATAAGTACGTGTAAGTGCATGTAAGTGTGTGTAAGTGCGTGTAAGTGCGTGTAAGGTCCGACAAGCTGTCTTTGGCTGCAGGTGAAGGCACTCTACAATCTGATGAGGCCACTAGTGGTGGCGTTGCGCAAGGCGGACGTATAAAGGGGCACGGCAGGCATCATCTGCGAGGCACTTCTTGATGCCACGGAGCAGATCCGTAGCCTATATGTGAACCATGGCCACCGCCGTGCAGCAGTGAACCCTGCATGGGTCAAGTAAACCATGGAACGCTTGTTTGACATGTGGACCAATCAGATGTGCTGCCCTGTTTTTGCTGCTGCACCCCGCATCCATCCACAACATTTTGGACACGAGTTTGATGCAGACGAGAAGGCCGTGGAAGCCTGGAATCAGGTGGTCAATGCATTCGTGCAAGACGATGAGCAGGTGTCGCTGGATGATGAGCTGGAGGCATTTTCTAAGGTTCGTGTGACGGTGGTGGAGGATGCAGCCTGGCAGCACGATGTGGAAAGGGCCAAGGCAGCAGTGGCAAAGGTGTTGGCTGGTGAGGTGGCGGGATTTCTCTGGCATGTCCGCCATCTGACATGTCCGCCCGCTCTCTGCAAGCTGGGAATGCGCCTGCTAGTGCAGCCGTGCATGTCATCAGATTGTGAGCGAGCCTTCAGCAAGCACCAGCTCATCCAAAGTGGATGCCGAAACAGGCTCAAGACACCAACTATGGATCTTCTGGTCCGAGTGAACGTGAGGCTCACCCGCGTGTATGGGAAGGTGATGGGAAGGAAGCTGACAGCCGTGCTGAAGCTGTTTGTTGATGACAATCCCGCTGACTGTGGGAGTGAGGTGGATGGGGAGGTGGAGGAGGGAGATGTGGAACCTGAGTGGGACGCGGACATTGCTGACGCTGAGGTGGAGGGGCAGGATCCTGTGGTGGTTCTAATAGCAACAGGTGGAGGCAATGGGGCAAATGGAAAGGAGGTTGGAGCAGAGGATGATGCGGACAAGGAGGACGATGATGACGATGAGGAAGAGGATCTGGAGGCAGGAATGGATTCGGAGGGTTGTGAAGACGAGGGAGCAGAAGAGGAGGAGATGAGTGAAGAATATGGCGAGCACGAGCAGGATGTTGAGGAGGTGAGCAGGGTTCTGTGCCAGGGAGTTAGGAAGAGGAACGAGCTGGAGGCACCATTGCAGGATGGAAGCAAAGCACCAGCATTAACTGTGAGACATGCCAAACGCAACTCCACGTGAGCCAATAAGGGTTGTGCAGCATCACTAGCAGCTACACGCCCATCAGCAAGTGCTGCAGGTTCCATTGGACCCGACACTAAAGCTGTAGTTTCTCCTCCTTGTCCAAAGAGGAACTGTGCCCGTCGTGGCTAGAGGAATGATTTTCATCGTCTCTATAGTGCAGCAGTTTTAGTTGGTAGCATTGGATGGAAAGAAGTGATGGTGATGGTAATGGGAATAAGTGATGAGTTTCTTTCCATGGAACTGGTCAACTTCCACTAGCACACTGTTTCTTTCTCTACTGACCAATCAAACTTGTATTTTTATCTTGTTTTGGATGATGAACTGGTTTTGGTCCCACCTTTCAAAGTTGCATGAAAGTATCAGAAAGTGCTAGACTGACAAGAATAGTGTGATACGTACCTGACTGGCGGTAAAAATGGCATCATAACATCATACAATGAGACCTTACAAATAACATCAGACTTACTATGTGTCTGTTTTTAGCCTATGTTAATGCGGGATGCAAACAGGACGTGTTCTCTACACAATGTAGTATGTGAATGACTAGTTTTGGGGGTCTAAGCCCAAACGACTTCCGACTTGGCATAGAAACCACCGACTTCCGACTTTCAACTTCCGACTTGGACGTCGAGTTCGACTTGGGGAAGTGAACATGGACGTGCACCACCCCCATGCACACCAACCCCATGCTTGCCACCCCCATGTGCACACCCCATCCACACCACCCCCATGTACACCACCCCCATGTGCACCACCCCCATGCACACCAATCCCATGTGCACCAGCCACATGCACACCAACCCCACGTGCACCACCCCCATGCACACCACTCTTGCGTGCACCACCCCCATGCACACCACTCTTGCGTGCACCACCCCCATGCACACCACTCTTGCGTGCACCACCCCCATGCACACCACTCTTGCGTGCACCACCCCCATGCACACCACTCTTGCGTGCACCACCCCCATGCACACCACTCTTGCGTGCACCACCCCCATGCACACCACTCTTGCGTGCACCACCCCCATGCACACCACTCTTGCGTGCACCACCCCCATGCACACCACTCTTGCGTGCACCACCCCCATGCACACCACTCTTGCGTGCACCACCCCCATGCACACCACTCTTGCGTGCACCACCCCCATGCACACCACTCTTGCGTGCACCACCCCCATGCACACCACTCTTGCGTGCACCACCCCCATGCACACCACTCTTGCGTGCACCACCCCCATGCACACCACTCTTGCGTGCACCACCCCCATGCACACCACTCTTGCGTGCACCACCCCCATGCACACCACTCTTGCGTGCACCACCCCCATGCACACCACTCTTGCGTGCACCACCCCCATGCACACCACTCTTGCGTGCACCACCCCCATGCACACCACTCTTGCGTGCACCACCCCCATGCACACCACTCTTGCGTGCACCACCCCCATGCACACCACTCTTGCGTGCACCACCCCCATGCACACCACTCTTGCGTGCACCACCCCCATGCACACCACTCTTGCGTGCACCACCCCCATGCACACCACTCTTGCGTGCACCACCCCCATGCACACCACTCTTGCGTGCACCACCCCCATGCACACCACTCTTGCGTGCACCACCCCCATGCACACCACTCTTGCGTGCACCACCCCCATGCACACCACTCTTGCGTGCACCACCCCCATGCACACCACTCTTGCGTGCACCACCCCCATGCACACCACTCTTGCGTGCACCACCCCCATGCACACCACTCTTGCGTGCACCACCCCCATGCACACCACTCTTGCGTGCACCACCCCCATGCACACCACTCTTGCGTGCACCACCCCCATGCACACCACTCTTGCGTGCACCACCCCCATGCACACCACTCTTGCGTGCACCACCCCCATGCACACCACTCTTGCGTGCACCACCCCCATGCACACCACTCTTGCGTGCACCACCCCCATGCACACCACTCTTGCGTGCACCACCCCCATGCACAGCACCCCCACAAGCACCATCCCCATGTACACCACCCCCACGCACACCACCCCCATGCACACCAACCCCATGCACACCACCCCCATGCACACCAACCCAATGAGCACCACCCCCATGTCCACCATCCCCAAGAACAGGCTGCAAAGTGGTGCGAACTGGTTGCGGAGTGGTGCGAACTGGTTGCCGAGTGGTGCGAACTGGTTGCAGAGTAGTGCGAACTGGTTGCGGAGTGGTGCGAACTGCTTGTGGAGTGGTGCGAACTGTTTGCGGAGTGGTGCAAACGGGTTGCGGAGTGGTGTGAACTAGTTGCGGAGTGGTGCTAACTGGTTGAGGAGTGGTGCGAACTGGCTGCGGAGTGGTGCGAACTGGTTGCG
>SZWC01000619.1:10096-20148 GCA_023375785.1 Penium margaritaceum | reverse complement strand
AACTGGTTGCAGAGTGGTGCGAACTGGTTGCGGAGTGGTGCGAACTGGTTGCGGAGTGGTGCAAACTGGTTGCGGAGTGGTGCGAACTTTTTTCGGCGTGGTACGGACTGGCTGCGAAGTGGTGCGGACTGGCTGCGGAGTGGTGCAAACTGGTTGCGGAGTGAAGGGAACTGGTTGCAAAGTGGTACGAACTGGTTTCGGAGTGGTCTGAACTGTTTGCAGAGTGGTACAAACTGGTTGCGAAGTGGTGGGAACTGGTTGCGGAGTGGTGCAAACTGGTTGCAAAGTGGTGCGAACTGGTTCGGAATGGTGCAAATCGGTTGCAGAGTGATGTGAACTGGTTGCGGAGTGGTGCGAACTGGTTGTGGAGTGGTGCAAAATGGTTGCGGAGTGGTGCGAACACGTTGCAGAGTGGTGCGAACTGGTTGCGGAGTGGTGCAAACTGGTTGCGGTGTGGTGCAAACTGGTTGTGGAGTGGTGAGAACTGGTTGCGGAGTGGTGCGAACCGGTTACAGAGTCTTGCGAACTGGTTGCGGAGTGGTGCCAAGTGGTTGCGGAGTGGTGCGAATTGGTGTGGAGTGGTCCAAACTGGTTGCGGAGTGGTGCGAACTGCTTGCGGGATGGTGCAAATCGGTTGCAGCGTGGTGCAAATTGGTTGCGGAGTGGTGCGAACTAGTTGCGGAGTGGTGCAAACTGGTTGCGTAGTGGTGCAAACTGGTTGCGGAATGGTGCGAACTGGTTGCAGAGTGGTGCGAACTGGTGTGCAGTGGTGTAAACGGGTTGCGAAGTGGTGCAAACTGGTTACGGAGTGGTGCGAACTGGTTGCGGAGTGGTGCAAACTGGTTGCGTAGTGGTGCAAACTGGTTGCGGAATGGTGCGAACTGGTTGCAGAGTGGTGCGAACTGGTGTGCAGTGGTGTAAACGGGTTGCGAAGTGGTGCAAACTGGTTACGGAGTGGTGCGAACTGGTTGCGGAGTGGTGGAAACTGGTTGCTGAGTGGTGCGAACGCGTTGCGAATTGGTGTTAACTGGTTGCGGAGTGGTACGAACTGGTTGCGAAGTGGTGCAAACTGGTTGCAGAGTTGTGCGAACTGGTTGCGGAGTGGTGTGGACTGGCTGTGGAGTGCTGCAAACTGGTTGCCAAGAGGTGCGAACTGGTTGCGGAGTGGTGCAAACTAGTTGCAAAGTAGTGCGAACTGCTTGCGGAGTGGTGCGAACTGGTTGTGGAGTGGTGCGAACTAGTTGCCGAGTGGTGCGAACTGGTTGCGGAGTGGTGCGACCTGGTTGCAGAGTGGTGGAAATTGGTTGTGGAGAGGTGCAAACTGGTTGAGGAGTTCTGCGAACTGGTTGCAAAGTGGTGCAAACGTGTTGCGGAGTGATGCAAACCGGTTGCACGGTGGTGCAAACCGATTGCGGAGTGGTGCGAACTAGCTGCGGAGTGGTGCGAACTGGTTGCGGAGTGATGCAAACTGGTTGCGGAGTGGTGCGAACTGGTTGCGGAGTGGTGCGAACTCGTGTGGATTGGTGCAAACTGGTTGCAAAGTGGTGCGAACGTTTTACGGAGTTGTGCGAACTGTTTGCGGAGTGGTGCGAACCCGTTGCGAAGTGGTGCAAACTGGTTGCAAAGTGGTGTTAACTTGTTGCGGAGTGGTACGAACTGGCTGCAGAGTGGTGCGAACTGGTTGCGTAGTGGTGCGAACTGGTTGCGGAGTGGTGTGAGCTAGCTGTGGAGTGGTGCAAACTGGTTGCCGAGTGATGTGAACTGGTTGCGGAGTGGTGCAAACTGGTTGCGAAGTGGTGCGAACTGGTTGCGGAGTGGTGCAAACTTGTTACAGAGTGGTGCAAACTGGTTGATGAGTGGTGCGAACTGGTTGCGGAGTGGTCAGAGCTGGATAAAGAGAAGTGCAAACTGGTTGCAGAGAGGTGCGAACTTAATGAGGAGATCTAAGAACTGGTTGCAAAGTGGTGCCAACTGGCTGCGGAGTGGTGCAAACTGGTTGCGGAGTGGTGCGAACTGGTTGCTGAGTGGTGCAAACTGGTTGCGAAAAGGTGTTAACCGGTTGCGGAGTGGTACGAACTGGTTGCGGAGTGGTGCGAACTGCTTGCCTTGTGGTGCGAACTGATTGCGAAGTGGTGTGGACTGGGTATGGAGTGGTGCAAACTGGTTTCCGAGTGGTGCAAACGGGTTGCAAAATGGTGCGAACTGGCTGCGGAGTGATGCAAATTCGTTGCGGAGTGGTGCAAACTGGTTGCGGAGTGGTGCGAACTGGTTGCGGAGTGGTGCAAACTGGTTGCGCAGTGATGGGAACTTGTTGCGGAGTAGTGCAAACTGGTGTGGAGTGGTGCAAAATGGTTGCAAAGTGGTGCAAACCGGTTATGGAGTGGTGTGAACTGGCTGCGGAGTGGTGCAAACTGGTTGTAGAGTGGTGCGAACTGGTTGCGAAGTGGTGTTAACTGGTTGCGGAGTGGTACGAACTGGTTGCGGAGTGGTGCAAATTGGTTGTGGAGTGGTGCGAACTGGTTGCGGAGTGGTGTGGACTGGCTGTGGAGTGGTGCAAACTGGTTGCCGAGAGGTGCGAACTGGTTGTGGAGTGGTGCGAACTGGTTCCGAAGTGGTGCGAACCGGTTGCACAGTGGTGCAAATTGGGTGTTGTGAACTGGTTGCGGAGTGGTGGGAACTGGTTGCGGAGTGGTGCGAAGTGGTTGAGGAGTCCTGCAAACTGGTTGCAAAGTGGTGCAAACTGGTTGCGGAGTGGTGCAAACCGGTTGCAGAGTGGTGCAAACCGGTTGCGGAGTGGTGCGAACTAGTTGCGGAGTGGTGTGAACTGGTTGCGGAGTGGTGCAAACTGGTTGCGGAGTGGTGCGAACTGGGTGTGGAGTGATGCAATCTGGTGTGGAGTGGTGCAAACTGGTTACAAAGTGGTGCGAACTGGTTACACAGTGGTTTGAACTGGTTGCGGAGTGGTGCGAACTGGTTGCGGAGTGGTGCGAACTGGTTGCCGAGTGGTGCGAACTGGTTGCGGAGTGGTGCGACCTGGTTGCGGAGTGGTGCGAACTGGTTGCAGAGAGGTGCGAACTGGTTGCGGAGTGGTGCGAACGGGTTGCGGAGTGGTGTTAACTGGTTGCGGAGTGGTGCGAACTGGTTGCCGAGTGGTGCGAACTGGTTGCGGAGTGGTGCGACCTGGTTGCCGAGTGGTGCAAACCGGTTGCGGAGTGGTGGAAACTGCTTGCTATGTGGTGCGAACTGGTTTCGGAGTGGTGGGAACTGGTTTCCGAGTGGTGCAAACTGGTCGCAAAAAGGTGCGAACTGGTTGCGGAGTGGTTTGAACTGGTTGCGGAGTGGTACAAACTGGTTCGGAGTGGTGCAAAATTGTTGCGGAGTAGTGCGAACTGGTTGCGGTGTGGTGTGAACTGGTGGCGGAGTGGTGCAAACTGGTTGAGGAGTGGTGGGAACTGGTTGAGGAGTGGTGCGAACTGGTTGCAGAGTGGTGCGAACTGGTTGCGGAGTGTTGCTAACTGATTGAAGAGTGGTGCAAATTGGTTGCAGTGTGGTGCGAACTGGTTGCAGAGTGGTGCGAACATGTTGCAGAATGGTACGAACTGGTTGCGGAGTGGTGCGAACTAGTTGCGGAGTGGTGCGAACTGGTTGCATAGTGGTGCGACCTGGTTGCAGAGTGGTGCAAATTGGTTGCGGAGAGGTGCAAACTGGTTGAGGACTTCTGCGAACTGGTTGCAGAGTGGTGCAAACGTGTTGCGGAGTGGTGCAAACCGGTTGCACGGTGGTGCAAACCGATTGCGGAGTGGTGCGAACTAGCTGCGGAGTGGTGCGAACTGGTTGCCGAGTGGTGCAAACTGGGTGAGGAGTGGTGCAAACTGGTTGCGGAGTGTTGCGAACTCGTGTGGAGTGGTGCAATCCGGTTGCAAAGTGGTGCGAACTGGTTACGGGGTTGTGCGAACTGTTTGCGGAGTGGTGCGAACCCGTTGCGAAGTGGTGCGAACTGGTTGCAAAGTGGTGTTAACGTGTTGCGGAGTGGTACGAAATGGTTGCAAAGTGGTGCGAACTGGTTGCGTAGTGGTGCGAACTGGTTGCCGAGTGGTGTGAACTGGCTGTGGAGTGGTGCAAACTGGTTGCCGAGTGATGTGAACTGGTTGCGGAGTGGTGCAAACTGGTTGCGAAGTGGTGCGAACTGGTTGCGGAGTGGTGCAAACTTGTTGCAGAGTGGTGCGAACTGGTTGTTGAGTGGTGCGAACTGGTTGCGGAGTGGTCAGAGCTGGATAAAGAGTGGTGCAAACTGGTTGCAGAGAGGTGCGAACTGAATGAGGAGTTCTACGAACTGGTTGCAAAGTGGTGGCAAGTGGCTGCAGAGTGGTGCAAACTGGTTGCGGAGTGGTGCGAACTGGTTGCCGAGTGGTGCGAACTGGTTGCGAAGTGGTGTTAACTGGTTGTGGAGTGGTACGAACTGGTTGCGGAATGGTGCGAACTGCTTGCATTGTGGTGCGAACTGGTTGCTGAGTGGTGCAAACGGGTATCAAAGTGGTGCAAACTGGCTGCGGAGTGATGCGAATTGGTTGCGGAGTGGTGCAAACTGGTTGTGGAGTGGTGCAAACTGGTTGCAGAGTGGTGCAAACCAATTGCGGAGTGGTGCGAACTAGTTGCGGAGTGGTGCGAACTGGTTGCAGAGTGGTGCAAACTGGTTGCAAAGTGGTGCAAACTGGTTGCGGAGTGGTGCGAACTAGTTGCGGAGTGGTGCGAACTGGTTGCAGAGTGGTGCAAACTGGTTGCAGAGTGGTGCAAACTAATTGCGGAGTGGTGCGAACTAGTTGCGGAGTGGTGCGAACTGGTTGCAGAGTGGTGCAAACTGGTTGCAGAGTGGTGCAAACTAATTGCGGAGTGGTGCGAACTAGTTGCGGAGTGGTGCGAACTGGTTGCAGAGTGGTGCAAACTGGTTGCAGAGTGGTGCAAACTAATTGCGGAGTGGTGCGAACTAGTTGCGGAGTGGTGCGAACTGGTTGCAGAGTGGTGCAAACTGGTTGCAGAGTGGTGCAAACTAATTGCGGAGTGGTGCGAACTAGTTGCGGAGTGGTGCGAACTGGTTGCAGAGTGGTGCAAACTGGTTGCAGAGTGGTGCAAACTAATTGCGGAGTGGTGCGAACTAGTTGCGGAGTGGTGCGAACTGGTTGCAGAGTGGTGCAAACTGGTTGCAGAGTGGTGCAAACTAATTGCGGAGTGGTGCGAACTAGTTGCGGAGTGGTGCGAACTGGTTGCAGAGTGGTGCAAACTGGTTGCAGAGTGGTGCAAACTAATTGCGGAGTGGTGCGAACTAGTTGCGGAGTGGTGCGAACTGGTTGCAGAGTGGTGCAAACTGGTTGCAGAGTGGTGCAAACTAATTGCGGAGTGGTGCGAACTAGTTGCGGAGTGGTGCGAACTGGTTGCAGAGTGGTGCAAACTGGTTGCAGAGTGGTGCAAACTAATTGCGGAGTGGTGCGAACTAGTTGCGGAGTGGTGCGAACTGGTTGCAGAGTGGTGCAAACTGGTTGCAGAGTGGTGCAAACTAATTGCGGAGTGGTGCGAACTAGTTGCGGAGTGGTGCGAACTGGTTGCAGAGTGGTGCAAACTGGTTGCAGAGTGGTGCAAACTAATTGCGGAGTGGTGCGAACTAGTTGCGGAGTGGTGCGAACTGGTTGCAGAGTGGTGCAAACTGGTTGCAGAGTGGTGCAAACTAATTGCGGAGTGGTGCGAACTAGTTGCGGAGTGGTGCGAACTGGTTGCAGAGTGGTGCAAACTGGTTGCAGAGTGGTGCAAACTAATTGCGGAGTGGTGCGAACTAGTTGCGGAGTGGTGCGAACTGGTTGCAGAGTGGTGCAAACTGGTTGCGGAGTGGTGCGAACTGGCTGCAGAGAGGTGCGAACTGGTTGCGGAGTGGTGCGAACTGGTTGTGGAGTGGTGCAAGCTGGTTGCAGAGTGGTGCAAATTGGTTGTAGAGTGGTGCGAACTGGTTGCGGAGTGGTGCGAACTGGTTGCGGAGAGGTGCGAACTGGTTGCGGAGTGGTGCGAACTTGTTGCGGAGTGGTGCGATCTGGTTGCCGCATGGTGCAAACTGGTTGCGGAGTGATGCGAACTGCTTGGGTTGTGGTGCGAACTGGTTTCGGAGTGGTGGAAACTGGTTTCGGAGTGGTGCAAACTGGTCGCAGAAAGGTGCAAACTGGCTGCGGAGTAGTTCGAACTGGTTGCAGAGTGGAACAAACTAGTTTTGGAGTGGTGCAAGCTTGTTGCGGAGTGGTGCGAACTGGTTGCCGAGTGGTGTGAACTGTTGGCGGAGTGGTGGGAACTGGTTGAGGAGTGGTGGGAACTGGTTGAGGAGTGGTGCAAACTGGTTGCAGAGTGGTGCGAACTGGTTGCGGAGTGTTGCGAACTGATTGAAGAGTGGTGCGAACTGGTTGCGGAGTGGTGCGAACTGGTTGCAGAGAGGTGCGAACGTGTTTCAGAGTGGTACGAACTGGTTGCGGAGTGGTGCAAACTGGTTGTAGAGTGGTGCGAATTGGTTGCGGAGTGGTTCAAACTGGTTGCGGAGTGGTGCAAACCGGTTGCGGAGTGGTGCGAACTGGTTGCAGAGTGGTGCAAACCGGTTGCAGAGTGGTGCAAACTGGTTTTGGAGTGGTGCGAACTGGTTGCGGAGTGGTGAAAACTGGTTGCAGAGTGGTGCAAACTGGTTGTGGAGTGGTTCGAACTGGTTGCGGAGTGGTGCGAACTGGTTGCGGAGTGGTGCGAACTGGTTGCGGAGTGGGGCGAACTGGTTGCAGAGTGGTGCGAACTGGTTGCGGAGTGGTGTAAACGGATTGCGGAGAGGTGCGAACTGGTTGGGGAGTGGGGCGAACTGGTTGCCGGGTGGTGCGAACTGGTTGTGTAGTGGTAGGAACTGGTTGCGAAATGGTGCAAGCTGGTTGCGGAGTGGTGCAACCTGTTTGCGGAGTGGTGTGAACCGGTTGCGGAGTGGTGCAAACTGGTTGAGGAGTGGTGCGAAGTGGTTGAGGAGTGGTGCGATGTGGTTGCACAGTGGTGCGAACTGGTTGCGTAGTGGTGCAAACTGGTTGCGGAGCGGTGCGAACTGGTTGCGGAGTGGTGCAAACTGGTTGCGGAGTGGTGCAAACAAGTTGCAGGGTGGTGCGAACCGGTTACGGAGTGGTGCAGACTGGTTTCATTGTGGTGCGAACTGGTTGCGGAGTGGTGCGAACTGGTTGCGAAGTGGTGTTAACTGGTTGCGAAGTGGTGCAAACTGGTTACGAAGTGGTGCAAACTGGTTGCGGAGTGGTGCGAACTGGTTGCGGAGTGGTGTGGACTGGCTATGGAGTGTTGCAAACTGGTCGCCGAGTGGAGCGAACCGGTTGTGGAGTGGTGCAAACTGGTTGCGAAGTGGTAGGAACTGGTTGCAGAGTGATGCAAATTGGGTGTTGTGAACAGGTTGCGGAGTGGTGCGAACTGGTTGTGGAGTGTTGCGAGCTGGTTGCAGAGTGGTGCAAACTGGTTGCGGAGAGGTGCGAACTGGTTGAGGAGTTCTGTCAACTGGTTGCAAAGTGGTGCAAACTGGTTGCGGAGTGGTGCAAACCGGTTGCTGAGTGGTGCAAACCGGTTGCGGAGTGGTTCAAACTAGTTGCGGAGTTGTACGAACTGGTTGCGGAGTGGTGCAAACTGGATGCGGAGTGGTGCGAACTGGATGCGGAGTGGTGCGAACTGGTTGTGGAGTGGTGTGAACTGGTTGCCGAGTCGTGCGAACTGGTTGCGGAGTGGTGCGAACTGGTTGCGGAGTGGTGCGAACTGGTTGCGGAGTGGTGTGAACTGGTTGCGGAGTGGTCCGAACTGGTTGCGGAGTGGTCCGAACTGGTTGCGGAGTGGTCCGAACTGGTTGCGGAGTGGTCCGAACTGGTTGCGGAGTGGTCCGAACTGGTTGCGGAGTGGTCCGAACTGGTTGCGGAGTGGTCCGAACTGGTTGCGGAGTGGTCCGAACTGGTTGCGGAGTGGTCCGAACTGGTTGCGGAGTGGTCCGAACTGGTTGCGGAGTGGTCCGAACTGGTTGCGGAGTGGTCCGAGCTGGTTGCGGAGTGGTGCGAGCTCGTTGCGGAGTGGTGCGAACGGGTTGCAGAGTGGTGTGAACTGGTTGCCGAGTCGTGCGAACTGGTTGCGGAGGGGTGCGAACTGGTTGTGGAGTGGTGTGAACTGGTTGCCGAGTCGTGCGAACTGGTTGCGGAGTGGTGCGAACTGGTTGCGGAGTGGTGCGAACTGGTTGCGGAGTGGTGTCGAGTGGGTGTGGAGTGGCGCAAACTGGTTGCCGAGTGGTGCAAACTGGTTGCAAAGTGGTGCAAACTGGCTGCGGAGTGGTGCAAATAGGTTGCGGAAAGGTGGGAACTGGTTGCGGAGTGGTGTGAACTGGTTGTGGAGTGGTGCAAACTGGTTACAGAGTGGTGCGAATTGGTTGCAGAGTGGTGCTCACTGGTTGCAGAGTGGTGCAAACTGGTTGCGGAGTGGTTCGAACTGGTTGCGGAGTGGTGCGAACTGGTTGCGCAGTGGTGCGAACTGGTTGCGGAGTGGTGCGACCTGGTTGCGGAGTGGTGCAAACTGGTTTCGGAGTGGTGTGAACCGGTTACGGAGTGGTGCGAACTGGTTGAGGAGTGGTGCGAAGTGGTTGAGGAGTGGTGCGATGTGGTTGCAGAGTGGTGCGAACTGGTTGCGTAGTGGTGCAAACTGGTTGCGGAGCAAAGCGAACGGGTTGCGGAGTGGTGCGAACTAGTTGCGGAGTGGTGCGAACTGGTTGCGGAGTGGTGCAAACTAGTTGCGGGGTGGTGCGAACCGGTTACGGAGTGGTGCAGACTGGTTGCATTGTGGTGCGAACTGGTTGCGGAGTGGTCCGAACTGGTTGCAAAATGGTGTTAAGTGGTTGCGGAGTGGTACAAACTGGTTGCGGAGTGGTGCACACTGGTTGCGGAGTGGTGCGAACTGGTTGCAGAGTGGTGTGGACTGGCTATGGAGTGGTGCAAACTGGTTGCTGAGTGGTACGAACTGGTTGTGGAGTGGTGCAAACTGGTTGCGAAGTGGTGCGAACTGGTTGCAGAGTGATGCAAATTGGGTGTTGTGAACTGGTTGCGGAGTGGTGTGAACTGGTTGCGGAGTGGTGCGATCTGGTTGCAGAGTGGTGCAAACTGGTTGCGGAAAGGTGCGAACTTGTTGAGGAGTTTTGCAAACTGGTTGCAAAGTGGTGCAAACTGGTTGCGGAGTGGTGCAAACCGGTTGCAGAGTGGTGCAAACCGGTTGCGGAGTGGTTCAAACTAGTTGCGGAGTGGTGCGAACTGGTTGCGGAGTGGTGCAAACTGGTTGCGGAGTGGTGCGAACTTGTTGTGGAGTGGTGGGAACTGGTGTGGAGTTGTGCAATCCGCTTACGAAGTGGTGCAAACTGGTTAAAGAGTGGTGTGAACTGGTTGCGGAGTGGTGCAAACTGGTTGCGGAGTGGTGCGAACTGGTTGCCGAGTGGTGCGAACTGGTTGCGGAGTGGTGCGAACTGGTTGCCGAGTGGTGCGAACTGGTTGCGGAGTGGTGTGGACTGGGTGTGGAGTGGCGCAAACTGGTTGCCGAGTGGTGCAAACTGGTTGCAAAGTGGTGCGAACTGGCTGCGGAGTGGTGCAAATAGGTTGCGGAGTGGTGCGAACTGGTTGCGGAGTGGTGTGAACGGGTTGTGGAGTGGTGCAAACTGGTTGCAGAGTGGTGCGAATTGGTTTCAGAGTGGTGCGCACTGGTTGCAGAGTGGTGCGAACTGGTTGCCGAGTGGTTCGAACTGGTTGTGGAGTGGTGCGAACTGGTTGTGGAGTGATGCAAACGGGTTGCGGAGTGGTGCGACCTGGTTGCGGAGTGGTGGAAACTGGTTGCAGAGTGGTGCGAACTGCTTGCGGTGTGGTCCGAACAAGTTTCGGAGTGGTGCGAACTGGTTTCGGAGTGGTGCAAACTGGTTGCAGAGTGGTGCAAGTTGGTTGCGGAGTGGTGCGAACTGGTTGCGGGGTGGTGCGAAC
>SZWC01000618.1:360571-378935 GCA_023375785.1 Penium margaritaceum | reverse complement strand
AGAGAGAGAGAGAGAGAGAGAGAGAGAGAGAGAGAGAGAAAGAGAGAGAGAGAGAGAAAGAGAGAGAGAGAGAGAGAGAGAAAGAGAGATGTGACTTCATAAAGACTTCATAGGGGAAAATTGGATGGGTACCACAAGCTTCCATCTTCTATACTTGTCAACGTTTGATAATCCCAAAATAGAGGAATTGTTGATAAAGTTACTAATTTGCACTAAATTGTTAAATGTTCCTTCAAGGTAACACATTTCCTAATATGTTTATAAACTTTCCACTATTTTGATCCTAAATTTTCCAAATAGGAGAAAGGTTAGGTAAAAAGTGGACCTCGAGATACTTCCGCATTCAAGTGGCCTCTCACATGGTCATACATGATCATCCATAACTTTGATTGGTGGGAGTAATAACAACCACATGAGTTTATGGATGGAGTTTAAAAACAAGAAAAGGTGACATCAAGAGCTTTTGATCATCATAATGGAAATTAAATAAAAAATGATATTTAGTCTTTTTTTATTTTCATGACCACAATTATGGATGTTTGTTCGCTTTAATAGGAATACGATCACCATAATATGAATTTGAAAGCGTTCTAAGCATCTAACTATTTCCAAGATTCGACGTAAAGGCTTAAAAAAACAGTTTGAGTGGGATTTCTAATTAGACATATTTTTTCTTTCGTCACGTCTCAAACATTCTAGGAGAATAGGTTGAATTAATTCCCTTGATCTTGAGTGATAACTATGGTGCAAAAGAGAATATAAGGCTCACTACATATATGGCTCACCTTGACTCCAAGGTTTGCGCAAAAGAAAGGATTCCCTTGAGTTTTCAAGAGACATGAATGATGTTACAAAGAGGAAATAATACAATTAAGGGATAAAATAAATTTGATATGATTTCTACGATTAGTTGTTTCTTGTTAAGTACTATAATGATGTCTTTGCTTATAGCTCCTTGTTATTAAGTTAGATATTCCTAAATCCATATTCATGTTTTGTTTCATCTTAGATATATTCCCCATCTTTTGGAGGCTCAATATACCCTTGATTCACGACTAGAAAAACTTGAATTAATATATTTTTCTTTCTATTCCCATGTAATAGAAGTATTGAAAACTTCTTATGCTTTTTCTTCTTATTGGCTTCAAGAAATACCACATGGAGTCTTGTTCCTGCACTTTGTATGATAGAGAGTATCACAACAAGAGATAGTCTTTGGATCTTATTTACATTTCATGGTCAAGTGAAAAGGTTTGTTAGGGTTCTTTCTTCGTTTTTTCTCAAGCATGGTTAGACAATCAACATATTCACTACAAAGCTTTTCTGGTAATGTCCGCCTTTTCATTAAAAATTGTCTTGAGCAAATTTAGTCAAAAGCATTTTGGACAGAAAATAAAGGACAACTCTCAAGGAGAAACTTAATAATAAATTTGGCAAATTGTTTTTAACAATATGCCGGTATAGGACGTCGTCAACATGAATCCAAAAAACTAGCACGGAATATAAGGCATGTATCAGGAGATGTAACCGTAGGAAGGATACAACAACATAAACGTTATAGGTAGAGCATAATTTAGGTCAAAATGTTTTGAATGAAATAGTGAAACTACTCACAGCTACAAATGTATATAATGAAGCCACACATGGAGGTGTCGTGAGTGAAATACTGTCACTATAGACAAAAGCTTGGTTGAGGAGGCCAACAACATATGCCAACATGCTGTAGTGGGTATGTTGTAAAACTATAAGGAACATATTATGAACACAATATGTTATGCATGAAGGCAATTTCGTACATCTTTTACGATTGAAAATTAGTTCTAGTTTTTAACTCCCTCCATAATATGGGCATCCTTGCATGCCAAAAAAATCTCACTTCATTGGCAAGTGCACATCATCAATTCCAAGAACATTTCAACATTTTTTAGGCTTATAATAAGGCTCTTGATGTAATCTTGCTTAACATATCCCACTCCAACTTGTTTGCACATCTTGGTTGAAGCATGTGAGACCTTTTATCGATATTATTCTTTTAAATCCTCGTCTTTAAGAATCACAACGATATAATAAGATAAAAAAGTTACCAGAAGGCCTGATATTCGTGGAATATGTCGTATATAGTTTCCTTTCAATTTGCAAGAAAATCGTTTGTAGTGTGCTACTTGTACAAATCTATTCATTTGGATAGACCATGTGTAAAATTTCATAAGGGTCCACTTTGTAAGTTGCAATACCGTATGATAAGATCCTCCAAAGCTCCATATCAAAAGTGTGCCTTGTACATAGATCCTCCAAATACAAGCTCAAGGATAAAGAACCTCAAAAACCTCATAACAGCACAAAAATAGTGTTTAGCGCCTTTTCCAACACGATGAGGAAGAAGTGTTCACAAAAAAGATAGGTAAACCTTGCAATGAACAAGGTACAAATTCAAAAACGTGCATATATGTTGATCGAATTCAACCTTTTCAAGTTCACTATCTTCATTGAAGAATAAAAAGGAAATAACCATGGTTAATGGAACCCAGAATATCAAGAATCCAATTTTACTAATAACCAGGAGTTCATGTTGCACAATACAACCACCATTTGTAACGTGGAGTAGTTTACCAATATCATTAGTCTTTTGTAGTATTGGACGTCAATCTCCAAAAAAAATAGAAGGAATAAGGAATGTCAATATAATATATGGGGCTGAGAGCATGTAAATCATGGACCCCAAAAAGCAAAAAGTCAAATATTAGAAATCTATAAATTTGAAGTGCTATTGAGACAATGAAAGGGTGTGAGTGCCTAGGGGTTGGGGTTTTGGATTTTCATGGCATAACAAGTTACGAGGTTTTGCATAGAAACCAATCTAGTACTAATTATATGAATGTCATAAGTGGTGGAGAAGTTGTTTCTACCCCTTTGTTTTGGAGGTGGAGATGGGCATCCAAAAATTTACTTCATCTAAGTATTCATGTAGTGATTAGTTGAAATTTATAGGAGGGGAAACTTCACTGTCAAGCTTGGTATTCCTTTTAAGGAGCTTTGAAGCTAGAGTTTTCCATTTCAATGTGGTAGAATCGCACCTCCTTCTTGCCGTTTGATTATCTTGTAAGTGATAGATTTTCATTCCAAAAAAATGAAAATCATGAAATCACTGAATTTCATTACACAGAATACTTCTGCCATTGTGTCACATAAAAAAAAAGATATGAAACCATGAATTGTATTTTTAGAATTAACTTCCTTGAAACAAAATCATTAATGTGATAAAAGCCTGTTATTTGTTTAATCCATAACTTAAGGCTAAGATACAAGGACAAAAGAGCCCTTACATACTATAATAGTTTCAACCTTGCACAAATTGGTCCATGAATTTCTTTGAATTTGAAGTGAGGGAAAATCCTGAAAGTGGCTATTTTTGTCACCACTGACAAGGTCGAAAATCTGAAGTGTTGAAATTATTTAGAATAAAAAAGATCAAAGCAAGGTTCCTTTACAATTGAACTTGCATGTTCATGTTTTGATATGGAATAATCTTTCATTTGTTTGTAATTGAGGTTGATGAGTGAAATTCTTCCCATCATTCTATTGTCCAAAGGACAATGTTTGTGCAAAACTTAAAATTTTGAGAATCAAATATCCAATTCGGTATGCATGGAACTTTGGCCAATGATTTATTTAGAGAAATAAAATGTGAATAAAAATATGCTGCAATTATTTCTAATTGATATCATTCATGTAATATCCCTGGGTCTATCTTTAATATTTTCTAAGAAAATTATCTCTTTTATTTTAAAAATTTAAATAATCATTAATATATATATATATATAGCGCTGCATAACTTTATTAAGTCTGTGATGGTTTGAAGGAAATGAATAGAGGATTCAAATTGACATGATGTTTAAATGATATCCTTTCATCGTGTCAGGTAACTGCTTTGGTAATTTAATAGCATTCATTTTGCATCCTTAATGGATCGTATTTTTGCTATATAGATGTATTTGTTGAAAAACATATTTTTTCTTTGTGTTTAGGTTTTTTCAATGTTACAGGGAGTGTGCTCTACTATCGTGGTATTAACCAGATGTTTCGTTCAATTCTGAACGTGTTTTTCCTTTCAATTTGGTTCAATCTTGCCAGATACACCTTGGATATTTATTTCTTAGATGTTGAACGGGAGATGAAACCTAGCCTCAACTTCCAGAAGAAAAGATCATATGCAAATACCCTCTTACCATTCATGGTTGCAAGGGAAGCAAAGTACGCTTCAGACGTGGTGCAAAAAAATGGTGTTGCAATGTAGGTGTTACTTTCATGATCCTTTGTCTATTTATTCTCGGGAGATCTTTTAATCTTGCAAGATACTTCTTGGATATTTATTTCATAGATGTTGAACGGGAGATGGAACACAACCTCAATGTCTAGAAGAAAAGAGCATAGGCAAATACCCTCTTACCATTGATGTTTGCTTATGGTCATAACTTATGCAAGGGAAGCAAAGTACATTTCAGACGTGGTGCCAAAAAATGGTGTTGAAAGGTAGGTGCTATTTTCATGATCCTATGTCAATTTATTCCTATCTTCCCCAAAAGTCATGAAAAGCATATATTTTCGTAACGGTGTGGTGGTTGTCGCAGTAAAAAGGTATTAATGTTGAGGATTCAGGAGTCCATGTCTGCTAGCTTCAATAGTGGAATGATAGAGACCTAGCACAAGGCATAACTTCGTTTGAACCTGCCTCCGAAACTGATTATATGTTGGAATAGAACCAGCGACGTCGATTTTGATCTTCATTTCAGTACTCGACGCGGGAGGCGGCGCGGAGATCTCTTTGGCGAGGTCTATCTACTGTTTGCGACAGCGCCTTTTTGGACTTCCAGAATCAAATGTCGAATCATTTCCATCCCGCCGAGACCTTATGATTCTTAGGCCAACTGCGCTCACGTAGCTTGTTTCCGAATGCATGAAAAATGTCCTATTTATGTAAAACGCTAGAATCTGTAGAAGTTGCTGTACTAGAGAAAGTCCATCGAAGCGCATTTGCAGTTAAATACGAAAGAGATCGACATTGGGAACTCGTCTAAAAAATCGAATATTACAGTTGGATATTTATAAAAGTTGCGAAGCATGCCACCTTTTATATCGTCAAATCGCGCATCCTTGCTTATGGCGATGAATTCTCGTCCGTCAAATCGGGATGCCTCGCCTTCATGTCCGAAACAATAATTTGCGTAGATTGCAGAAGAGGTACTATGGTCCCGCGATTTCGAGGACGTCCCCGTCTTCCGAAAACCAACCAAAATGCACATATCAAGCAGGAAAAACAACTCAAACCCTCGAATCGAAACCATTATCAATGTCGTCGCTTCAACGCCATTGATCGCTTGATGATATCCTGCATTCAACGAAGCATTAGTCTGTTGAAGATTATGAGAAAACAGGGCATCGTTGAACCACAAACTAACAGGCAGGCAATAGCTGTGCACCAGACCTGAAGGTCGCCCCAGTGGGCATTTTACAAGATACCTCTGAATCATTGCGACAGGTTGTCCAGTCTGGAAGCCTGCACCGGAAAAAAATATTCGCCACGAACCCCTAGTAGACTGCTGTGTCTGTATGTGAACACATGGTCCGTTTGGATTACTCAGCATTGGGCCTCATGATCTCGGTCTTCTACAAGTGGACTGCAAAATGATACCCCTTTCTAAGATTTGGTAGACTGTTACTCCAAGAAACGCCCTCGAAGCATTCGTCCACTATACACTACATAACTGAACTTCGACATTTACGTTCATTGTGGTCCACGATCGCGAGGGACTAGGCTGACTGATCAACCCGAGCCCTTCGTAATTGCAAGAAGGAATCACGTCCGTGAGGTGTTTACATGGTATTCAAGATTTTGGCAAAATTCAATTCGACCTTTCGAATAGAAAGGACCTTCATTGACCAAGCACTCCAAGCTGCACCTACCGCCGCATACCCTGTGCCATCGTCTTGCCCGCTCCCCGCTAGCACGCCACGTGGTGGTCGCCTCTCTTTCATTTTGGACATTGTGCCTACAAATTAGCTTGCCGCTGGTCCCCACACTCCCCCCATACTGCCCGCTTCATGCTCGCCTATCGCCGGACATACAAAGCCACCAAAGTCCGGTATCATGCAAGATCCTCCACCCGCATTGTCAACCTCTTAACCAACAATCAAGGAGCATTTTGGTGCTCCTACTCTACCGCGCGCTCACCACTAACCTCTATCCCACCCGCACAATGGAGATAAAATGCTATCCGACTGTTTGCACGGCGTGCCATCCAGCCTACAACTGAACCTCATCCCTATCCACACTCACCGTTACCTGTAGCTAACTTCACCGAACAACCAGTCGTGAGTCAAACTGTAGAAGACACTCAATCGAATGCGTAGGCGGAGAGCCCAAGACACCCATCGCCTATGGCTTGAACACCAACTCCCACGCGAGCTTGCCCCCTTTCATTACACGATTATGAAGCTATAACTCTCCACTGACTCCCTTCCACCCCAATGCACAGGAGGACTGATCCACCCCATTCATAAGCGTGGGGTCGGATTCCGAAAACTATCACCCTCTTACTTTGCAGCCAAATTTCACTAAACTTTACTCTACTTACATCCACTCACTACTGCTGTCACGCGCACCCCCTAACCAATGCCTTCATTATACAAAGAACGCTTTCCTCCCTAAACACAATTGCCTTGACCATGCCTTCACTTTGTTTTCTCCGCCCGCCGTACAAAGCGTCCCCTTTACGTTGCTTTCCTAGACCTTCGCAAGGCCTATGACTCCGTCAGCCATGAAATAATTTATGCCCAACTTGCCGCTCTTTCTTGTCACCCAGCACCCTCGTCCACACCTCTGCTGGCCATTCCAATCCCTTTCCCATTTGCCACAGCCTTCTACAAGGTGACCCATGTTGTCGTACACTCTTCAACTACCACATTGATCCCCTAGCACGCGCCATCTCTCGCATCAACACAGATTCTCCCTCACTTCTTGGCACACCCATTCCACTTCTCCTACTAGACGACGATGTTGTCCTCTCTTAGTAAATTTGTGGCCTTCGGCAAGCAATGGACAAGGCACTTGACCATGTGATCCAGACATGCAAATGCGTTCTCTTGGTGTTCCATCCATCTTGTAAACTGTCTCTCCAAAGAATTTCCCTTCCCACATTACCCTCGACATCCCGCCTTCCCCTCTCTAACGAATACACCTACCTTGGCCTACGCTTCTCTGCTATCTCTAGGCACATAATTGACACAAAGCCACTAATCACCAAGGCACAATATGTGTTTCGGGCCGTCAGAAGAAAATGCACTTCATCTTCTATGCACACTGTGTCCCTCCACCTCACTCTTGTCTATGTCCTCTACCTCACCCGCCTAATGTATGACATTACATGGGGCCCACCCACCCTTGCACTATTATACCGCTCCTATTTCACATGTGACCCCCCCCCTGTGGCCTGCAGCACACACACAAACTACATCTTGATGGAATCTTATGATGTTTCTCGAAAAGGACAGTCGTAAGATCGACACCATGTCATTTAATACACCTTGAATCGAACACCCTCCCATTCCAGTTCTTGCCCTTTGTCTATGGCTCTAGGTTTGCCACGTATTTGGAAGCGCTATCGATAGAGTGTCTTGTCAATGTTGCTTACTACTGGCATGTGGAGAATCGATCACCATGCCATGCCACACTCCTACGTGCTGCCCATGCCCTCTACATCTCACCCATCTGGGAATCTTGGTTCGATTTATCACATGCCTTCACCCGCTGCAAGCTACGCTTGATCCTCCTCTCCCAGGCCTGTCTTGATCCTCCCCTTACTCCCACTCCCCTCACCCCTCCTCCCCCCATCCCCCACTACAACCCCTAACCCTTAAGGCACTCATTGCATAGCTTCCACACTGTCCACCGCTAAACCTCTCATGCAAGCAATAGTGGTACCTCCACTACCGATATCCCGAAGGCACTCCTGTTTTCCAATCTGTGGTACCTCACTCTCTGACCTACCTCCCTACCTATCTCTTCCTATTCCATCCTTCCACGTACATGCCCTTTGGTAGCTTCGTACATCCAACATCCCCTATGAGCTCTACCTCCCTCTAGCATCGCGCCGTTGCTTTTCTTGTCAGGCCAACCACTTTTCTCATCCAGTGTTGCATTTTGTGCAAGATTTTCCACTCTTTTATGAGGTGCGGAGTTGGTTTCCTTGTAATTTTCCTACTGATCTACGATGCTTCGTGCTAAAGGACATCCTCTCTTTCAGGAACCAGGCATGCTTGGTGTCTTGTGTGGTAGGTATGCTTTAGGTCTTCTACTACTACCACAACAGCCCATGCATGTCGTAGACACCGGGTTACCCGCATCAACCTCGTGCTCCTCCTCCCTTGTGCTAATGCCACATCCTGAGCATTCGCAGCCCAAATTGACAGCCGCTTATTAATCAATATGGTGGACTCACATGGAGTAAGCTCGGAGCATGTAGTAGCCCTAGGGTCACTGTGTAGCTCAGCTAATCGATTGTGATATGTTGTTCATAGACCTCTTTGGCCACCATTGGCATGACGCTCTTATTACGCTCGTGTGCACTATCCCTCCCCCCCTCAAAAGCTCGCTAAGACTCCATTTACTTTGACCTTTGCATGCCTCTTTACACTTGACGATGGGCAAATGCATGCCCCTCTTCATGGTTGATGTGCATGTATGTCCCTCTTGAACCTCACTCTCACATGTGGCTCTATGCTGCCATCAATTCCCCATGGAGGGATAGCAACGATAAACAAATCAATCCATCTATCTATCATTGATCAAAAATTGGGTTTTGTCGTTGTTGTCCAGTAGGCTTTCATGCCAACCCAATTCACACCAGAGAATTGGGTTCATTCCAAGGCCCTCATGAATGGACGCACAAGCTCAACTCAACCCAAACGCCCGCTTGCATCCGATGAGTCACCCAGTTTCCAAAAACCATTTCTCCTATGCATGCCATTCACAAACCCATGATTTATGAAGGCAATGAAATATGCGTAACTTGACTGGCCCAAAAAAGGGTTTCTCAAACCTACACATTGGAGACTACACCAAAAACAGTTGGTGGTTCACACACATAAATGACAAAACTTATGTAGTGAAGTTTTGACAACCCTACCATTTGTCAGTTTTGATTTGTGATCTTTGACCTGATATGAAAGACTTTGGTTCTAGTTCTCTCGTAATTCCTTACTAGTAAATGTTGCATGTTGGGGTTGCATATTGGTGAACTTAATGTGAGAGGACCAGATCCACCCTCTCACATGTTCATTCATATTGGGTAGAGTCAATTCTTCTACCTGGTTTACTCGTTTAAGGTATGGGAGGCTAGCTCGCCCAGTGTTAGTGACCCCTCTCGGCCTCTCTCATCTTCCTTTGCACAAACGAGTGATTCAGCCTATGCGCCCAAAGTGGGTTAGGGTCCCCAAAGATGAGGTCTGACCATCGCTAGTACATTTGGATAATTGGGTGGAAAGGGAAGGGAAAGATATGAAGAGGATGAACCATATAAGGATGGCACGTGTTGAATTAAGATAAGGAATTTTAGCCAAAGTAGGTCGCGCTCCCTCACCCTCTACACATAGACATTCCCGTTTATATCATTATATAAGGGATACGTGACCCACATGGAGTTGAGACCGACCGTCCTGATGAGCTCGTGGAACCAGGCCTAGAAACTTGTTAAACCAAAATCTCGAGTCAACTTTGAAGATAAGCTGGATGAGTGCCGCGCCCTTGCCGTTATCGCAATACTTGAAAACCGTCAACTACAAGAGCACATGGAGCTCTTTGAAGAAGCATTACAACACGGAGATTAAAATAGGGAGGGGAAGTGACCAGAGGTCGTAGCCAATATGGTAGTCGACGCCCGCCGCAGTGTTTATCCTTACGCTATAGGAGGTTACCAACCTTGGGGTGCCAATGATTGCTAGCATGAGAATGGACTTCATGATACTACTACAAAGCCTCCAATGCCACAATAGAGGGGCTCTCACCCCATCCTCCCCAATGCCACCAATGGAAGACCCAAATGGCCAACCTTGTCTAGGGCACAAGCCCTACGCACATCCCAACGTGGTGGGGTGGGGGGTGGCTCTCCCACCCATCATCTTCACAGCATCCCATCCTGCCAAGCCTATCTTCTCAGGCAAGCAGAGAGAAAAGGGCCGACCATGCCTAGAATTACCTGTCCACTGCGCTTCAAGCTTTATGGAACAGGGATTCCTACTAGGCTAGCATATGACACTTCATTTTATTCACTCCCTTCATTTTAAGGAACAACAATGTGAACAATTTTACCTCAAACGTCCAAGGCCCACTTTGATGTGGCTGCGTCAGGTTAGGTAGGAGCCAAAAAAAACCATTAGCGACTTTATATGTGGCTCCAGGATGTAAATTGCATGGACCAACACATCCTTAGCAATGGGTTATTAATAATTTCCTCCATTATCTGCAGATTGCCCTCAAGTAGCCCCTATTCAATGAGTGTTTTGACAACATTCAGAAAATCAAACAGGCTTCGTGGAACAAAGAGACATCAAGTGCAGAGCGGGCCCGCCTCAGAAGGGGCAAGGGATTGAGACCAAAAGTATCCAAGACATCACCTATTTCAGCTCAAAAGCGATCGTCACATGTCAGGCCATCCAGGGTGAACCCTAAGTACTTGGCAGGGTCCTCTTTTGTGTGCAGGAAACTCAAGCGAGTTAAATAAAAATTTCCAAACCCGAAGACAAAGGAACACAAGAATCCCATCTGAATACCTCTAGTTGGGTCCACCACCATGGGCCCTACAGAAACCAAAGATGAGTCTTGGGAACTCTTGTACAGTAGCACTCATGCTTCCATTTTTTCACCCCTCTCCGAGCCGATCGACCTCTTGCCAAATATCAATGGGGTCAAATGTTTTTAAGCATCCAGTGTCAAAAACAGAAAAAAGGAATACGTAAGACGTTCAAGTCATGGGAAGTGGCAAAATCCTATGGAAGTCATCGCTATCAAAGAGATGATGTCAAGGATGCAAGCCCACGGCGCCGGCAACCCATAATTCACCACTACATCTGTATTACCCAATTAGAGAACTTCACCAGAGGCCTCAACAAATTGGGCTACCTCAACTGCCTACTAGGTCAAGCTCATCAACCAGCTCAAATGCTTCAAGACAAGATCTCCTCGATCTAGTGGTTTGCAATGAGCCTCAAGTCTCCTCAAGAACATTATGTTGCCATGTACCCCCTTTTACTAAGCACATTGCAAGCCGGAGTGGTAAAATCTTAATGTAAGATTACCCCAAAAGAAAAACCAAAGATCAGAACTGATTCAATCAAGCTTCTTTTCCCCTCAAGAGTCGCAAACCAGCCCAAGAATTCCTCTTGATTCAGTTGGTATGAGTTTTTTAGTATGTTTTTCTATGAGGTCTTACCCTGTATGCTTTTCGTTAATGTTGAAGGGGTTGTGCAACATCGTTTTGGAGCGGTGCTAAATTACTCAAAACATTCAAGGAACCATTCACCGTTATTATGGGTATTTTCATGTTGCGAAATTCTCAGGTCCATGTGATCATCAACTTAGGAATGTCTTGGAAGATTATGAGCATCAGCACCGTCCGATACCTCTATAGAGAAATCTTAGTCATGACATAAGACCATGAGTATGGCATTTATCTTTCCACGCCAAATCCCTCGGATGGTTTTCACGCCTCCTGGTCCACATTGGCAAGGTGACTAGGTTTATCACACCTTTTGTCAAGAACATTGAAACCTATAAGGCCCTGGTTGGGAACGACTGCCTCAAGCCCTCCGCAATTGGGGGAAAAACTTTCTTTGCTTCCTCTTGCCGAACTCTTACAACATTAAATTGGTCAAGAGCAACCACACATAATCAGATGCTAATGCTTCTCCAGACTAGATTATCAATATGCTTAATAATGGCGTCCACATTCTCAAATTTATTTTGACAACACTAAGCCTACAAACAAGCTCATCCCAAAAGAAGATATAGAATTGCATTTTGGGTATGCCTAGTTTTGCCTAATTGCAAACAACACCTTCCCAGTCCCAATAAGCACAAATCACTTTTTTGTGTTCTCAAAGTTTGCTCCATGTGGACCATTGGAACCCTGCTCGATCGGCATGGGAATGAATCTGACCTATCATGCAGTTGCCCTCTAGATTCTCTTGCAGCTTCTAGACGTGTTCGCTAATTCCTTGATGGATCTTGGAAGCATGTCTAAGTTACATTTTATGAATACAAATATGTCCCCACCCATCACATAAAGTGCCCATCGACAACAACTTGATATAGCCAACCTCATCGACCTACCTTTACACACTGCTCACCGCCAACTCACTACAATCACTCTAAATACTCTTGTAGCTTCCAGAATTTTTCGCTAATTCCTTGATGGATCTTGGAAGCATGTCTATCTTACATTGTATCAACACAAATATGGCCCCAACCATCACATAAAGCGGCCATCGACAACAACTTGATATAGCCAACCTCATCGACCTACCTTGACACACTTCTCACCGCCAACTCACTGCTCACCGCCAACTCACTACTCAAATCTGCCAAGTCGACTTGGCAAGCAAACCTGGTCATGGTTCTAGAATCAGATTCTTTGTGGAAGTTTTGCATTGAACTTTTTTACGTGAACAAATTGAGTAGCATCAATTCCTATCCCGTTTTCAGCTTCAAAGAAGTCCCTCATGCCTCTTTTGGGTCCCACTTCTTCTAAAAGCTCAATAACAAGACGAAATACCATGCAGTGTACATGGATGATGCCTCTATGAAGAAAACATGATTCGTTCTTCCGGGTTCATTCTACGTCAAATGCATGTTGTTCGTGATGAAAAACCTTGGTACCACATATACACGCCTTCTGAAAAATACCTTATGGGAGATTTTTCATGTTTAGAAAAATGGTGTTATCATCTTCTCCCCAAGTAAATCATGCACCTCTAGCACCTTGCCCAGACTCTTGCAATTTTTTCTGTTGTTGGCCTCAAACAAAAATCCTCCAAGTGCCCCATTGCCGCACTAGAGTTCTGATTATTGGACCCCATTATTTTTGTTAAAAGAATCTACAGACACCCTATCAAAATCCGGGCCATCGCTTCATGGCCCAAACCCCAAAACGTTGTGCGATACTGGTCTCTTGTCGGGTTTGTTTGGTTTTAACACAATTTTGTTCCAAATGTTTGCACCAGTACCGGCCCACATTTGTCCAGCCAGAATGCGAACAAAGAATTTCTCCCCATGGACACGCACTCCACTGTCATTGCGACACACAACCCTACCCCTAATCCCCCCTAGTGGACAACTTGCCCTCACTAGCGTTTGAGACTCATCAACGGAGGCCTTTATGAGCCAAAACCTCCTTCTTGAAAGTCACTCCATCAAGCGCACCTACGTTCTACCAAGTTTTACGAGCCTTGAAGGGGATTTTCTCACACCGCTTGTTGAGGTTTGCCCACATCACTATTCACCACAAAGCTGCCTAGATGGTGGTGCTGGCACCAATCCCTAAAATAATAGCAATGATAGGTGTCTTTGATTCAAAACCAAATGCAACATCGAGTGTGACAGCAGGCAAAACTGCAAACATATATTGGACATGGGGCAAAAAATGGTAGCCTTCATAGTAATAGGGACATGGGAAGAAGAATAGACACAGGTAATGATAGGAATAATAAGAGATGCGACGTAAATGTAGCGGCCACTTTGGAAATAAGGATGGTGGAGCAAGCAGAGATAACCAAGAAGCAAACATAGTAGCACCAATATTTGCGATGTTTCAAACCATGAAAGCAATTGTAGAGATTGCACCTACGAATTCCAAGGTAGGAGTCAATGACAAAGCAACGGAAGTGGAATCGCTTACGGACAGATGCTAGGTTTATCCACCCAACTACTCCAATACGCCCAAGTAGATCTTGAGAAACTTCTTCTATGGGTGCCATAAGATAACAAACATCTCCTATTCAATGTTTCTGGTGACAAAATAGAGTGGAAATACAATGGTGGAGCTGATGCCGCAAAATACCTCTGCCACCACTAGTGTGGGAAGAAGGCAGGAGATTGGAAACGTTTTGAGATTGAGTGATAGAAGGATGAATTATGCCTCTAAGGGTGGCATGAAAGCCGCCTTAGCTAACGCTCGTCCAAAAATTTTGAATGACAATAAGTAACTTTAATGGAAGACTGTGCACTTTGGACTGCTGTGTTCTATGAGTTATTGTGGAGGGGGATGTGGACACATGTGCACTGCTAGCAAAAGGAATGTGGAAATTGTGTCCCCTAAGAATTTAATTAAAATTCTTAGGTTCTAATAAACCCCCCTCACCCAAACAAACCTTGGTAACATATTGTCGAGGAATTCATAAGCCTCGTGGTCCTTAGCGCACATAGACACCAGTACATTCACATTGTGGTAGATGTACAAACCAAATACATAGAGGCTGGTCCATTCCTAGCCAACGATAGCACCTTAAGCACATTATTATTTCTCAAGTGCATTGTGGAGTGCCACAGCAGTTTTCGAAAGCTCCTTACATAAAACTAAGGCCGGTTCAAGGGTGTGTTAGTTGCCACCTTTGGAAGGCTGGACATCAAACACTTGTGGTTCCCTGAACTCTCCCCTCAAGCCATGGGTCAGTTAGAACCTTCAAATACATCATGAAGATGGCGTTGCTACAATACATAACATGTATCCTCCTTAACTTGGATCTTGCTATACCCCTTGTGGTGTTGGTGCACACATTCACGGTCGCGACTTCCATAAGGTTCTCGTTGTTTCTTTTCAAACACCACTAACACCCTCAACTCGCGGATGTCCACGGTGACAACTACAACGTGAACCAAATTTTCCGCAAGAATGTGGAGATTGATACCACAGGTTCCTATTTGCAGGGCTACGTGGCTAAAATAAGGGAAAGGCATCCCTTGGTGTGACAACAACTAGAGGGAGCCTAACAAAGAACCTTGCCACATATATGTGCAAGATAAGGGCCAATCATTTGGGACCAGACTGCTCAAGGCTATTGGAGGGCACATAGATGCTAGCTATAATCTCAGCCTACTTTCACCCTTCATCACCCAAGGCTACGGGGCCGTCGTATATTGGCGGTCTTTGGCCAATGCCTAAGGGGCGCAAGCGATCTTTCTCCTCATAGATCCTCCTTTGTGCTGAGTGGGTACATGTCGGTCCGCTTGGCACACAATTCCAAGGTAGGCCGAAGCCGACTCCCTGGCGGGTTTAAAAATGTGTGATAAGGGAGCTCGTATATCCTTTTTTGAGGAGCCAACGACACCATATTGCGCATATACAAGGAAACAATGCTATGCATCACCCATCTGGTGTCCATCTTCACCCCACACTAGTGGCCCACCCGTCAAATTGGTGACCAATCATCACAAACCAATGAAAAGATAGAAGAGGCTAGGACAGAGCCAAGGAGACAGTTTCAGGAACAAAGACAGAATCCCTCGGGCGTCTTTAAGGGTCTGAAGAATGTGAGGTTGATGGGAGATATGTGCGTGTCACAGGTCTTGGCCTGAAAACTATGAAAAGGACTTGGCCAAATTGTATGCCACTCGCTTATCGCGCGACAACAAGGGTCAGGCAGAAGGCTTCCTAAAAGCGACAGCAGTACCAAGACATCACATGGTGAAAAGTGATTCAAGTAGCAAAAGAGGCGGATCCTAAACGAGCTGGGATATTGGAAATATGCGGGCCAACTTGCAAGAGCTTGGTAGACATTAGAAGGAACGTCCCAAAAATATATTTTTTAATTTTTGGCAATTTGTGGACATTATGGAAAATACCAGGTAACAAATTTGATACATTGTCAGAAATGAATACAACAACCAACAAGTTTTCCGTTTTGATTCATGAAATTTTGACCTAATATGAAAAATGTTGGCTCCCACTCTGTCACAACTACTCGTAAGCTAATTTGATGTTTTTGAGTTGCAAATAGTTGACAGTTGTATCACTTATAATTACGCTCATTTGTTATAGGGAAACAAGGACACTTCAAATCACCACGGCCATATGCACAAGTAAACAACTAAACAATGCTATGCAAGAATGAAATATTTGGGAATGTGTTGAATGTGAGCACTCCCACCACCTTTGTTCTCTAAAATGCAATTGCACATATGCCTACTAAAACAAAAACATTATACTATTCTCAAAGATACTCTCTCTTTAAAAGTTCACATGCTACAAAATAGTAGCAGAAATGTTGTTCAGACAAGAGCCGCTAAAGGAAAAGGAATAGGTGAATGCTAGGAGGAATTCACAATGAAAACCTATTTGTGGAAAACCCAGGCAACAGCCGGAGTTGCCAGGGCTCAGGCAAGATCAAGTTCACACATGGCGTTACCCAAAGTCTATGACATGGCAAGAGATGTAAGGAATTTTCAGCTGTAGGAGGAATGGAAGGCAAGTGTGGGTGAGGGAAGGGCCATGATGGGAATGAAAATTTGATTAAGGAGATGAGTAGGTTAAAGCAATGAGGAGGGGAGAATAGAGACGAACAAGCCAAGATAGAGATGCAACCAAGCTAAACAAAGGCCGAAAAGGGTTGAAAAAAACACAACGATGGGAAAGGATGGAAGAGCAAAGAGAGCACATGATTAGAAAGAAATACGGGACAAGAAGGAGGAGGTGGAGGGAAGATAGAGAGATAGAGGAGGGTAGGAAAGAAAAGGGGATAGAGGAAGGGAGAGACAAGAAGAGACCAAGAGGGAGGGGGGAAGGATAGATCAAGACAAATAGAGAAGATGGGAGGAACGTGATTAGAGAGGGATGCTTAAGAATGCAGATGGGAGGAAAAGAGAGGGGGGGATAGGATAGAGAAGAATAGAAGAAGAAGTGAGAAGCGAGACAAAATAAGTGAGAGAGGGAGTGAATGATACAAAAGAGAAGGTGGATAAACCCAAGGGTGGAAAGCAGCAAGTTGGAGGAGGACTATAAGGAGGAAAAGAGGAGTGATCAAGGGAGAAAAAGTATAAAAAGAGGAAGCAGAAAACGGAAAGGATAGAGAGAGGGAGAGAGAAAGAGATAGATGGAGAGAGAGAGAGATTTAATGGGAGAAACTCTGGTTGAGAGAGGAGAAAGGGAGGGAGGAAAGGGGGAAACAATAGAGGTAGGAAGAAAAATGTAAGGAGAGGGGTAGACAAAAGGGATTGAGAGATAAGAGAGAGAAGTTTAGAAAGAAAAAAGGGGTAATAGAGAAAAGAGCAGGAGGTGAGACCCATAGGGGAGAAGAGGGGAAGAAAATAAAACCAAGAAGAGAAACTAATAGTGGTGAGGTCACAGGGAGAAGAACTAGAGGAAAAGGCACACACAGAAGAGGAAAGGCCAAATCAGGCACTGACTGCACATGTAGCACACACAAAAAGCACAAAAAAGGGTGCATAGCCTCATAGGACAGGGGGACCTCCATAAAGGTATGTACCTAGTATCAAACAATGAGGGTATCCAATGGAAAGGGGTGCTTGAAGAGACCCAAGAAGGAGATACGAAACAAACTTACCAGGGAGTGCGAACGTCCACAAAAAGGAGGGAATATATGAGCATCCATGGTGACTAGGAACGAGCGCATCATGTTCGAGTGACCCAAAAGGTTGGGAAGTAGGAGAAAGGAATCTAATGGGAGGAAAAAAAAGACAGGAGTGGAAACAAAGTGGAGGAGAAGGTTGGTGAAGAGACAGAACTGAGGTAGATGTAACAACCAAACTTAGAGCGAGGACAAGAATACAACAAGTGAGAGAATTTTATGGTGTAGAAGGGGGAGGGAAAAATAAAAATTGGGGGGACCAGAATATAGGGATGTGGAGAAGAAAGCGTAATGTGTTGAAGAATAACAAGAAATGCAAAGGGGGAATGGAGCAGGAAGTGGAAGGGTGAAGGGGGAAATGTTGGAGCAGGTGGAGGGGAGTGAGAAGCAAGGAGACAAGGAAAGAGGGGCAGGAGGGTGGAGAAATAGGAGAAATAGTACAGTGGAAAGGAAAAAGGATGAAAATATGCATGAGGAAGAGGAGAAAGAAGAGAGGCGGGCAAAAGAAAGGGAAGGAAGAAATGATGAAGCAACGGTGAGGAGGGGGAGTAAAGGGAAAACTGGGTGATGCAAATAGAAATGAAAGTTCAAGAGAGAGAGAGAGAGAGAGAGAGAGAGAGAGCGAGAGAAAGAGAGAGAGATAATGAGAGAGAGAGAGGGAGGGGGAGAGAGAGATAGATATAGAGATAGATAGAGAGATAGAGAGAGAGAGAGAGAGAGAGAGAGAGAGAG
>SZWC01000618.1:323340-359252 GCA_023375785.1 Penium margaritaceum | reverse complement strand
AGAGAGAGAGAGAGAATGAGAGAAGGAGAGAGAGAGAGGGAGAGAGAGAGAGAGAGAGAGAGAGAGAGAGAAACAGAGAGACAAAGAGAGAAGGTGAGGGAGAGAGATAGTTTGCGAGAGAGAGAGAGAGAGAGAGAGAGAGAGAGAGAGGAAAAGAGATAGAAGGTAAAATAGAGAGGGAGGGAGAGGTAGAGTAAAATGAAGAATAAGAGAGAGTGGGGGAGAGAGAGGGGGCAAGGGAGAGAGATTTTGAGAAAAAATACGAGAGGAAGAGAGGAAGAAAGGTATTAGGAGATAGAGTGCAAGGGAGGGAGAGGGATAGGAGAGAGAGGAGAGAAAGAAAGAGATAAAGAAAAAGCAAGAGAGATAAAGGGAGGGTTAGGGAGAGAGATTTTTTAAGAGAGAGAGAGAGGTTGAAAGATATGGACAGATAGGGAGAGAGGGACAAGGAGGAAGGGAGAGAGAGGGGGGTAGAGAGGTAGAGAAAGGGGGGTGGAAGAGGGGAAGAAAAATAGGTAAATAAAGAGAGGAGAAGAGAACAAGAGGAGGAACTGGGAAAGTGAACCGACGGTGAAGGATCATGTATTATAAATTTAGAGAGGAGAAAAGGGGGGAAAACCGAGAGTAGAGGCCCTTGAGTTCAAGAGACTTAGTGCATGGGGGTGTTTGAGGATCTTGTCATCTATGAGAGTGGGAGCGTACATGAGCTGTGGGGGTGAGTAGGAGCTAGGCAAGGAGCTAGGAAAAGGGATCATAACAAGTAATTGAAACTATCTTATAAAATTCAACAGAACAAGCTTGGGTGCAGGGTCGTTACTAGGCCGCAAATTGGAAGAAATATGATTTACACTACGTTAAACTGAGGATGTTTTGAGAATTGAGATGTGTCAAGAAAAAAAACCAAAGCGCACCCAATGTTCAACAGTATATATGTGCGTTTGGAACATGCCTATGTTACCTCCATGGAGATGATACGGAACATGGTTGTGCCATTGCAACAACACTCACGACATACAAGGCATGTTCCGCATGCAATTGTTGTAGTGCATATGTGGCTTGACGTTGCTCACTCAAAAGGGCACAAATAGGCTCAACAACACACACAGAGGCAGGTGTATCTCACACGCAAGTCCTAACATGCATTGAACTTTGGGGAAAACTTAAGGAGAAGTAAGAAAAGGTAAATGACTAAACTAGGCAAGATATCATAAGAATTAAAGTAATTTTCCTACTTTAGCAGATTCCTCTTTAAGAAGTTGTTCAAGGCAATCTCCTTTTGGGTAAAGTACATCATACTCATGCATTAACCACTGAGTTGAATTAACTTAGAGAACTATGCATACTGAATCCATAACAATTCTTGTTTCCAGAATTAGTGTTTCAACCTTCACAATTAATGAAGTTAATTTGATTTTATGATAATCTTATGTACCCTGTGAGAACGTCAGCTAGACATATGTGAATAATCTTGTGTAAAATGTGCTTTCGACCATATGTATTTCGATTTGTTTAACACATTATTGCATGGTATGACCATGTATACTATGCTTAAGGATCACACATGCTTTGATAAAAGGATAAAAACCACCTCAAGGATGGATAAATTGTAATGGTGTGATTAAAATAAAGAAAACAAACAAAAACAAATGTTTGTCAATGATTGTTATTTCAGATTTTTTCTCAATGATTTTGTATAATAAAAGCACTAAGCACATGGGAAATGCTTTCCCAAAACCATGTTTTTATGGTAAAAAACAAATTTCATGATATAATCTTGGCCAAGAACACAAACGTCTTGACATTACAAAAACATGTTTCACACAGAAACGATGCAAAACATTTGAATGAACATAAAAGACCCAAAAAACTAGCATGACGGAAGATAAGTATGATAACTTATTGTATTTGAATGAGGCACGAACTGATATTTCATTGAAACATTCATTTGTGTATTATTGCTGCTTTTTAGAATTTATTTTACATGTATTGTTCAATTATAGTAAAATGGCCTTTATGGTGTGACCTTTGTAGCTTTCCCATACTTGAATCAAACAATATATATTATAAAGAAATCCTGTAACGTAGGAAATATAAATTCATAACCGTGAAGCATAATGATTCTTATTCTTAAAGCTTTCATTCTAAAACATAAATAAACAAGGGTTGTTAATGTAAAACAATTATGTTATATACACTTCATTCTGCAAGTACACTTGTCTAGTGAAAATGTTTCCAAATGCTCTTCATACGATGATGTTTAGTGTAAAGTATGCAGTTCTTGTGTTACGTATGCATTTCATTCCTGAAGAATATATAAAACTGTTAAAGTAGCGAATGTTTGTGACTGTTGTAGTCGGGTTTGCCTCACTTGGTTGACTCCTGCAATTGAGATTCTCGCGACTCTGACAGTTAGGAGTTAGCGCATGTCCTGACCTGCACACTTCCCAGGTGGTGCACTCGCACCAACAGAGGGGGCCTTTCGCTCCCCCCTCGAAAGGGAGCGAAAGCCCCCCCCCCCTCGCTATTTGCATGGGCATAGATATGCCATTACTGGAGCATGTTGCGTCGTGCAACATGCTCCAGCATGCTGATATCATGCTTTGGGCGAGGCCGACCCGGTAGGGGGCGGTCCTCGCCCTCGCAACATTCATTCTATTCCAACAAAACGATTCATTCTTCGCATCGATCTGCATTCGCGGCTAAGTATCCTGCTTCAATCCCCCTCACAGCTCTCGAGAGCACTCCCCCTCACAGCTCTTGAGAGCTCTCTCTCCCCTCATAATCTGAGAGGGACAGTTAGCTCCGTGGCCAACTTCCGACTCCGTCCGCCTCCCACCGCCTCCTCTCTCCTCCGTCCTCTCTCGCTCTCTCCCTCACCGCGTCCTGTTCAACATGGCATCAAGCCTGTGAACGGGCCTGTGGTTTCCTCCCACTTCCGCCCCTCCTTCCGCTGTTTGGTGGTCGTCCCTCGTCCTCCGGGCGCCGACCGCCGTTGCCTCCGCCGCTGCTCGCCGTCATCCCGCCCCCGTGGGGCATTACCTTCGTCGCCGACCCTCCCCCCATCTCGGTGCTGCCTTGGTCGGCCGCACCCTTCTCCACCAGGTCCGCCCCTCTCGGGGCTCTCTCGTCGTTCCAACCCCCCCCCCCTTGCTCCGCTTTGTGCTCCCTCCCCCCATCTCTGGTCGTTTCTTTCCCTCACTCCCTCTTTATCTTCCGGCTACTCCTTCTCCTGTTCTCTCACCCTTGCCGTTGTTTTCTTTTCTCTCCTGCAGGTTCGTTGCCCACTGTCTCTCCCTGGATCTGGCCTGGCTTGTCTTCCCCCTCGGGTCCCCAGCCCCGGCCTCCGGCTCGCTCCTCTAGCCGTCGGGTCTCGGCCCTTGGCCCCACCCTCGACTCGGCTCCTCGGCTCCTCGATCCTCTCCGCTGCTAGGCTCTCTATATTCTCTAGGCTCTCTAGACACTATAGTTTCGGCTCCGGCCCTACGGCTCTAGGCCGCTTAGCTCTAACTCTAAAACTCTGAGACTCTGTTCTCTGAACTCTGGACCCCGTGCCTGTGGCCTGTGATTGCCCCCCCCCCCTGCTGTCTGTTTTCTGTCTGGCTCCTTGAACTTGGGGCCATCTGCCCCCAAGAGGCCTGTTGGCCCTATCTCGGCCTTGTGGCCCTGCCGTTCCGGCACAATAGGACCCCCCCCGCTGGGTTTCATCCCGGCCTTTTGTTTTTTCTTTCTTCTCCCTCTCTTCCTTCCTCTCACCCCTCACCTCTCTCCTCTGTCTCCCTCTCTCCCCCCTCTCTCTGCTCCTCTCCTCTGCTCTCTTCTCTGCTCACTCTCTGCCCCATCCCCTCTGTCTCTGTCCCCTCTCCCCCTCTCCCTACCCCTCTCCGTCTCTCTCTGCCTTCCCTCTCTCTTCCTCTCTCTCTCTCTCTCTCTCTCCCTCTTCCCCTCCTCCATCTGCTCCCTCCTCTCACTGGCCTCCCTGCTCCCTCTGCCCACTCTACTCCCTTCTCTCTGTCCCCCCCCTCTCTTCCTTCTCTCCTCTCTCCCTTTGCTCCCTTCCTCGCTCTCCTCTCCTCCGCCCCTGCTCCTCGCTCCCTCTGCCTCCTCTCTGCTATCTGCTTTCCCTCCATCCCTCACCATTCCCTCTCCTCTTCTCCCCCCTTGCTGTTCTCTCCATCTCACCTCTCTCGCTCCCTCTGCTCGCCCGCGCTCCCCCCCTGCTCTCTCTTCCCTGCCCGCCCTCCCTCTCTTCTCCCTCTGCCTCCCTTCCCCCCCTCTCTCTCTGCTCCGTTTCTCTTGCTCTTATCTATCCTCCCTCTCTTCGCTCTCTTTCTTGCCTGCCCTCTCTCTTTCCTCTCTCTCTCTCTCTCTCCCACTCTCTCTCTCCCGTCCTCCCCTCTCCCCCCTTATCTCTCTCTCCCCTTTTGCCTCTGCTCTTCCTTCCCCCTCGCGCCTCTCTGCTTCCCCTCTCTCTCACCTCTTCCCTCTCCTCTTTCCGTTCTCTCTTCTTTCTTTNATCTCTCTCTCCCCCTCTGCCTCCGCTCTTCCTCTCCCCCTCGTGCCTCCCCGCTTCCCCTCTCTCTCACCTCTTCCCTCTGCTCTTTCTGTTCTATCTTCTCTCTTTGCTCTCCCTGCCCCCTCTGCCCGCCCTTCACCAGCCTCTCTCGCCCTCCCTCTTCTCTCTTTCCCTCCCCCCTCGCCCTCTCCTTCTCCTTCCTCTGCTCCCCCTGTTCTCCCTTTCTCTCTCTCTTTCTCTATCTCACTCCCTCTCTCCATCTCTCTCTTTCTCTCTCTCTCTCTCTAACTCTCTCTCTCTCTCTCTCTCCCTCTCTCTCTCCCCCTCTGTCTCTCTCTCTCCTCTCTCTCCCTCTGTCTCCCTCTCTCTCTTCCTCCCTTTCTCTCTCTCTCTCTCTCTCTCTCTCTCTCTCTCTCTCTCTCTCTCTCTCTCTCTCTCTCTCTCTCTCTCTCTCTCTCTCTCTCTCTCTCTCTCTCTCTCTCTCTCTCTCTCTCTCTCTCTCTCTCTCTCTCTCTCTCTCTCTCTCTCTCTCTCTCTCTCTCTCTCTCTCTCTCTCTCTCTCTCTCTCTCTCTCTCTCTCTCTCTCTCTCTCTCTCTCTCTCTCTCTCTCTCTCTCTCTCTCTCTCTCTCTCTCTCTCTCTCTCTCTCTCTCTCTCTCTCTCTCTCTCTCTCTCTCTCTCTCTCTCTCTCTCTCTCTCTCTCTCTCTCTCTCTCTCTCTCTCTCTCTCTCTCTCTCTCTCTCTCTCTCTCTCTCTCTCTCTCTCTCTCTCTCTCTCTCTCTCTCTCTCTCTCTCTCTCTCTCTCTCTCTCTCTCTCTCTCTCTCTCTCTCTCTCTCTCTCTCTCTCTCTCTCTCTCTCTCTCTCTCTCTCTCTCTCTCTCTCTCTCTCTCTCTCTCTCTCTCTCTCTCTCTCTCTCTCTCTCTCTCTCTCTCTCTCTCTCTCTCTCTCTCTCTCTCTCTCTCTCTCTCTCTCTCTCTCTCTCTCTCTCTCTCTCTCTCTCTCTCTCTCTCTCCCCCTCCCTCTCTCTCTCACCCTGCCCTCTCTCTCTTTCTCTCTCTTCCTCCCTCTCTATCTCTCACTCTCTCTCTCCCCATCGCTTTCAACTCCCTCTCTCCCTCAACCTGACCTCTTCCTCTCCCTCTCTCTTGCTCTCTCTCTCTCCCTCTCTTTCTCTTGCTCTCAACCTCCCCCTCTATCATTCTCTTCCTCTCCCGCCCTCTTTTCCGCCTCTCTTTCTCTCTGTCTCTCTCTCTCTATCTCTCCCTCTCTGTCTTTATCTCCCTCTCTCTCTCTATCTCCTCTTTCTCTCCCCCTCTCTCTCTGAATCTCACTCTCTCTATCTCTTCCCTCCCTATCTATCTCCCCCTCTCCCTCCCTTCCTCCTTTCTCTCCCCCTCCCACCTCTCTCTCTCCCACCCTCTTTCCTCTCTCCCTTTCCCTCCCTCTTTTCTGTAGATTTCCACTCTCTCCTCTCCCCTCTCTTCTGTTTCTCACTCTCTCTGTCTCTATCCCCCTCTCTCCCTCTCCCTCTCTCCCTCTCTCTCCTCTCCCTCACACACTTCTCATTCTTGCTCTCCTTTTTCTCTCCCCTTACCTCTCCTTCTCTCTCTCCCTCTATCTCTCTCCTCTTTTCTCTCCTTTTCTCTTCCCCTCTCTCTCTCTCTCCCCCTCTCTCTTTCTTTGTCCCTTCTCTATCTCCCTTCCCCCTCTCTCTCTATCCATCTCTCTCTCCTTCTCCCCCGCACCTCTGTCCATCCCTCTCTCTGTCTCACTCTCTCTCTATCCCTCTCTCTCCCTTCTTCTCCCTCCCTCCCTTCCCCCTTTCCCTCGTCGCTCGCCCACCTGTCCTCTCCCTCCACCCCTTCTCCTTCCGTGTTCATGCTCTTCTTCTCCCTTCCTCCTTGTGGTCTTGTTTTCTCTCTCTATCTCCTGTCCTTGCACTCACCTCTTCTCACCCTCTCTCTGTCACCTGGTGGCTTTACTGCCTGTGCCCTATCTCCGACCCTCGCCTCCGTGGGTGTGCGCGGCCTCCCGGGTTCGTTCGGGCTCGTTATCCTCGGCCTTCCGGACGCGCCTTCCCTTCTGACCTTTGCTTCGTCCCCTCGGTGAGCTCGGTCCTTTCCCCTCTGCTTGTGTCCTTCGTCTTACTCTTTTCTCTCCTTCCCACTCCTCTCGTTGCGCTCCTTCCCTGCCCTCTCTGTGCCTCGTGTGCGCCCTCTTGCGCCTCGTGTGCGCTCCTTTGGGGGCTCGTGTCCGCTTGTCTCTCCTCCTTGCCTCGACTCCTTTGTGTGCCCCTCTTCCGTGTTGTCCCCATTCCTCCTCTGACTGTCCAGCGTGCATCCTCCCCCACGTCTCGTGTGTCTGCTCTCTCCTCCGCGTCGTTCTTTTCTTCTCGTCCTCCTGACCCATCACCTCGCCTGGCTCTGGTCTCCCGCTTCGTTGCCTCCCACCCTGTCTCCATCCTTCTCCTCCTTGTCTTCACCCGTCCCTTCTCTTCCTCTCTCTTGTCCTTTCGTTCTCATCTTGTTCTCCACCTCATCTCTTTCTCCGCACGTCCCCCCCCTCTCTCCTTCCTCTCCTCCTTTGGCCCCCCTCCTCCCTTCCCTCCCCTTTTGTCGCCCTCGTATCTTTCCCTTCCCCGCCCTGCCATCTCACCCCCCGTCCCGCGCACCCTCTGTCTTGCCCTCCTATCTCTTTTCTCTCTGCTTCTCCCCTCCGTCATCCTCGTCTTGCACTCCCCCTCTCGCACTGCGACCCTCTTTCTCCACCCGCTCCCGCCTCTCCCTTCTCCCTCTTGTTCTTTCGTCACCTTTTTTTTTTTTTCCTCGTTTCTTCCCCACTCTCCCTCTCTCTCTCTCCCCCTCCCTCTGTCCCTCTCCCTCTCTCTCTTCTTCCCTCTACCCCCTTTGCTGTCTCCCTCATCCTCTCCTCGTCACCCTCTCCTTCTCCCACTCTCTCCCTTCCTCTTCCTCTCTCCCCCTCTCTCCCTCTCCCTCTCTCTCTCTCCATCTCTCTCCATCTCTCGCTCTCTCCCCCCCCTTTTTTTTGGCTACCCTCCGCCCCTCTTCCCTCGCCTGCTTCCCCCTTTGCCCTTCCCTTCTCCCCTCCTATTCGCCCCTCCTCTCCCTGCCTTTTCTCTCTTTCCTTCCTCTGTCTCCGCTTTCCCTCTCTCTCGAGCGCTTCCCCACTTCCCCTCTCTCTCCCGCCTCTTTTCTCTCTGCTCTCTCTGTCCTCTCTTCTCCCTTTGCTCCCCCTGCCCCCCTTTTCCTCCGTCCCCCTCTCTCTCTCTCCATTCCTCTACTTCTTCCCTCCCACTCCTCCTCTCTTTCCCCCTCCCTCCGTCTCCCCTCTCCCCTCCCTCTTCTCTCCCCCACCTCTCTCCATTTTGTCCCATTCCCACATCAACATTCCTCGCGTCTACCTTGCTGCTTCTCTGGCACCATCGTCTCCACTACTCCATCGGCTTCATCGACTCCGGCTCGGCGTTCGGCCCTCGGCCCGATCCACTTGCGTGTTCCTCTCCCACGCGATGACGCTCATCCACATTTGGCTTTCGCCCCTCGGTCCCTCACCCTGACCGCTCCGCCACTTTTGCGCTGTGCTGCCCAAGCTCCCGCCCATCGTCTCCTCCGCCCTCTGGGTCGCCCCCCGTCGGTGCATCTTGGCCTGGGTCGTCCGCCGCTGCCCTTCTCTTCTTTCCGCCTTCCCTCCCCTCGCCTCCCACCCCCCCCTCCCCCCGTGTCCCCTGCTTGAGTTTATCTTTCTTCCCTCCTTCCCTACCCTCCCCTACTCCTTTTCTCCTTCCTCTCTCTCTCTCTTGCCTTTCGCACTCTCTCCCTCTCTCCTCTCCCATCTCTCTCTCCCTCCTGCTCCCTCCGTTCCCCCTCTTCCCCTTTCTTCTCCCCGTCTTCTCCCTCTCTCTCTCTCTTGCCTTTCGCACTCTCTCCCTCTCTCCTCTCCCATCTCTCTCTCCCTCCTGCTCCCTCCGTTCCCCCTCTTCCCCTTTCTTCTCCCCGTCTTCTCTCTCTCTCTCTCTCCTTCTCTCTCTCTTCTACCTCTCTACCTCACCTTCTCCTTTCTCTTCACTCTCTCTCTCTCCCTTCTGTCTTCCTCTCTCCTTCCCTCTTCTCTATCCCTCTCTTGCCCCTCTCTCTCTTTTTCCCCTCTCTCTTCTCGGTCTTCTCTCTCTCTCTCTCTCTCTCTCTCTATCTCACTCTCTCCCTTTCCCTCGCTCTCTATCTCTACCTCCATCCCCTCCCTCCTTTTCTCTCTTTCCCCCTCTGTCTCCACTCTCCCTCTTTCCCTCGTGCTTCCCCGCTTCACCTCTCTCGCCCGCCTCGTCCTCCTTGCTCTCTCTGTTCTCCCTTTCTCTTGCTTCTCCTGCCCCCCTCCCCCTCATGCTCCCTGCCTGACCTTCTCTATCTTCACTCCTTCACCATCCTTCCTGCTCCTTTTCCCCTTCCTCTCTCTCTCCCGCGCTTTTCTTTTTGCCTCTACCCCTCTCCTCGCCCCCCTTACGCTCTTCCTCCTGCCTCCTCTTCCCTGCTCTCCCTGCATCTCCCCCTTTGGGCCTCCCTTCCCCGTCGCCCCTCTCTCTTCCCTTTCTCCTCCGCCTCTCCCTCCCTCCTTTTCCTCCCTTCCCCTTCTCCCTTCGCGCTCGCCTCTTCCCTCTTCCCCTCCCCTCCGTCCCCCTCTCTACCCTGCCCCCCCTCCCTTCTCTTCTTCCTCTTTCTTTCCCTCCTTTCTCACGTCCCCCTCCTTCCTTATCCCCCCCCCTTTTTTTCTTATCTATCGCCGTCCACTCCCTTCTTTGGTCCCTTCCCATCGTGACCCTTTCCCATGTTTCCTTGCCTTCCTCCTGCGAGTTGCTCCTTTGCCCCTTCCTCCGCTCTCTCTGCCTTCCCCTCTCCCCGCCTTCTCTCCGCACTCTCCATCCTCTCGTCCCTCCCTCTTCGCTTCCCCTCCGTCCTTCCGGCCCCTCGTGCTACTTCCTTCCTCTCTGTGCGGGATTACCTTGTACCCCTGTCTAATGCCCCCCTGACTTGCTCTCCATTTCCCCTCCCCAGTTGCATGTGTTCTTGGTCTGTCTCCCTATCTGTCCCTTCCCTTGTTTGCCGGTTCCTTCTTGTTTTCTATCTCTGCTTCCCCTCCCCTCTCTAATGCATTTCTCTAAATACACACCAAACACCATGGTTAGCTCTTCTTCTCCTGTGCATGTTCGCTCCTCCTGTAGTCACTTGTTCCTTGCGTCCCTTGGCCCTCGCTCTACGCCTAGCAGTGTCATGGCAGATCTCGGCCTCTCCGGCGCCCTCGCTGCCGCCGCTGCCGCCCGGGCGACTCGTGATAAAGCCTCGGAGTTGTCAACTGAGGCGAGTCCCTCCGCCTCCGTTGACACCGGCCTCGTTGATGACTCTTTCGCCCTCTCCCCTCGCTCTGCTGTTGAGGCTGCCGTCATCGCGGCCCTCGCGGCGCACCGTGCTCCCCCTTCCCCACCCCACCATCACGTATATCCCACCCGGGCTCCTGCGTTCCCCTTCTCTCCGGCTATCCTCGATGCCCTCGCCTTTTGCCCTGTCGGTGCTTCCCGTACTGCTCCCCCCGCTCCTCTTGTCGACGCTCCCGCACCCGTCGGTTCCGACCCTGACACCTCCGTGCACCCTGCCGTTGCTCCCGAGGGTGCCCCTGGCGATCCCGCAGCCCCTCCGAGTGCTGCCGTTCCTGGCAGTTCTGGCACCGGTGGAGGCTCTGTCGCCTCTGGTAGTGGCGTCCTCCCTGGTGGCCCTCCCGCTTCTGGGTTTGTCGTCCCTTCTGGTGCCGTTATTCCTCCCGGCACAGCCATCACCCCGCTTGGTGCCGTTGCCCCCGGCCATGCCGTCGCCCCTCCCGGAGTTGTTGTTGCGGGCAGTGCTCCTCCTGCTGACCCTGCCATTCCATCCGGTGGCGCCTTGCCCGCCGGAGGCGCAGCCCCGGCCGATGGTTTCCCTCCAGGCGGTGGCGCTGTCCCCGTTGGCGCCCCTCCGCGTGGTGACCCCGTCGCCGTGCTTGCCCTTGCCGTTGCTCAACTCGCCCGACATGATCTTTGTCCCTCCGCCGCTCCGTCCCTGCCCTTTACTGCTGCTCCTTCTCACGTCCCTGGCACTCTGTTCTCTAAGTGGTCTCCCTGTTTTGTCTCCTGGGCCCACATGCATGACCTCTGGGAGCACTATGACCCCTCTCCTTCCTTTCCTCTTGTTCATCCTGATCGCAGTGCCCTTGCTTTCCACCTCCTGTACTCTACTGTCCCTTCTGTTGCCCTTCGCCAGCTTGATCGGTTTGCAGCCACCGCCGCCCTGCCTGCTCGCCCCCGAGAGGCCTAGAGGGCACTCCTGGCACTTTACTCGTCTGACTCTCTTCGCTTTGCTTCTTCTCTTCTTGCTGATCTTCGGGCTCTCCGCCGCCATCTCGACGAGTCTTTAGGCGCCTACCTGGGCCGCGCGGAGCTTCTTTAGACCAAGCTTCTCACTGCGGCTGTCTCTTTGTCTGATCCGGCCTTCGTCACTTCTGTCGCCGTGGGCCTTGGGCCCTCCTTCTCCGGCGCCCTCACTTCCTTCCCCCTCGCGCTCACCCTTCAGGCTGTCCAGACTCCCAGCGCCGTCTAGCCGGTTCTCCTGGACGGGCTTTTCTTCTTTCAGGCGGTCTCCCAGCCTGCCATCTCTCCTCCCGAGCCAGTCTTATCACGCCTTGCACGGCCTCCTCCCTCCTCCGACGGCTCATGCCCTCGCTGTTCGAGCCCCGCCTGGCAGGGGTAGTGGTGGTGTTGGCGGTGGTGCCCGTCCGCCCACGTGCTGGAACTGCGAGGTTGTGGGTCATCGTCACGATGCGTGCCCGCTCCCTCGTGTTCCCGATCTTTGCAAGCGCATTGCCCGTCAGCGCGCCCTCCTCCGCGGTCGGCCCTACGTCGCTCCTGGCGCTCCTCCGCCGGCGGTTCTCATCGTTCCCCTGCCCGTTGCTCCTGCTCGTCCACCGCCGGTGCCCGCTGCGCCTCCTCCCCTCACCGAGGATGCGATCATTGCCCTCGTTTGTCGCGTCCTGGCTGAGGGTGTGCTTGGCGGTCCGCCGCGTGCTGGTACGTCTCCTCTCTTTGACCTTTTCGCTGCCCCTACGCCTTCTCCCACTTCTTCAGACGTCCTCTCGAGTGCTCCTTGCCCGTCTCTCTCTTCCCCTCGCACATTCGCCTATTGTCTCCTCTCCAGTAGTGAGCGTGTCGTGGCTCCTTCTTGGGTGGTTGACGGTGCGGCGACTGACCACATGTGTCCTGCTCGTGAGTTGTTCACAGAGTTCAGCGCTGCTTCTAAGATCACTTTGGTGTACACTGGTGATGGGGCACCCCTCCCTGTGCTCGGTGTCGGCACTTTCTGCCTCACCTCCTCTGCTTGCTCCCTCACCTTGACCTCCGTCCTCTATGTCCCGGCTCTTGATTTCTCCCTTCTATCCATTCCAACTCTCGACACCTGTGGTTTCTCCGCCACCTATGCCCTTGGGCTCGTCGCTGTCACTGACCGAGCTAGTGGTCGTGTCGTCCTTCGCGGTCGTTGGCCCCCCGGCAAGGGTCTATACCAGGTCCTTGGCCCGCACTCCGTTTCTTCACTCGCCGCCGATGCTGTTGCGCTCATCGCTCTCTCGCGCTCGGCTCACTCTCACCTCCTTCATCGTCGCCTCTGCCATCTTCCCTCTCCTGCTGTTGCTTCCCTTCTCCGTACCCTCCTCGCCGACAGCTTGTCTGACCCATCCTTCCGAGCCCCTTGCGCTGCCGATTGCACCTTTTATACCGTTGGCAAGATGCATCATCTTCCTTTTCCATCCTCACCGTCACGCGCGTCCGCTCCTCTTGAGCTCTTACACGCTAACATCCTTGGTCCTTTTCAGGATGAGTCTCTTGCAGAGCATACCACGTATGTTCTCAGCTTGATCGATGATTATTATTGTTACACATGGGTCTTCTTCTTGCGGGCAAAGAGCGATGTTGCCCAGACTATCCAGTTGTGGTACGCATCTACGCAACGCCAGAATTGCCACCAGCTACTGCGTTTTCGATCCGACCAAGGTGGTGAGTTCTTTGGAGCCACATCATCGTTCTTTAATCGTGAGGGTGTGGTGCATGAGCTCTCTGCCCCCTATTCTCCACAGCAGAATGGGGTGGCCGAGCGCTGGAATCATACTCTCGTTGAGGGGGTCCACACCATAATGGCTGAGGCTGGTTTCCTTGATCGAGGCCGCAGCTTCTGGTTTGAGGCAGCCAGCTATCGCACGTGGGTTTGGAACCGGATCCCGCATGGTCCCCTTACCCCCAACACCACACCGTTCCAGTTGTTCTTTGGGCGCCATGCTGACCTCAGTCAGGTTGTGGTTTGGGGCATAATGGCCACTGTTTACCTTACCCCTCTTTCCCGGACAGGTAAGCTTTATCTACTTGGGCGCCTCTGTGTCACCCTTGGGGTTGCGCCTCATTCTCATGCACAGCGCTTTTGGGACCCTGTAGCCCACCATCTCATCGAGTCTTGCCATGCTCGATTCTTCGAGCAGCTGACTTATGGCGCCTCCCGTGCGGAGCGTTGTCTCCCTTCCCCGGCCTCTACTACAGCCTACACTTCTAACGGTCTCGTAGTTGCTGGCGCTCCCTCCACTCCCTCGCCTCCCCTAGTGGCCCCCTCCGTGCCCCCCGTGCCTTCAGCAACCTTCGCTCCTATTCCTCTTCGTGTGCCCCCTTCGATCGTCTTGCCACCGACCTCTCACTCCCCTCCCCGGTCCTCCCTTCCTCTCTACCCTCCTTGCATGTCCCCCTACCCCGTCTTACGGTTCCTCCTCTTCCTCTTGCACAGGTCCCTGTATCCATGACAGGGCCTGCTCCCGCGCCTTTCTCCCTTCCTACTCCAACTCCCCCTTTGTCCTCTCCCTCCCCTCCCATCCCAACTCCCGCCCCCCAGCCTGTTTCCTTCCCCCTGCCTCGCGCATCTCCTCCACCTCCCCTACCCCCCTCGCATCGCCGTGGCGGCCCGCCACCTGTCTCTCCCCTCCCTCCCCTCTTACCATCCCCATGTCGTCCCCCGCCCCTCTTCCTGGCTTCCCCCCCTCCCCTCCTCCCGTTCGGCCTGCTCTGACCACGCCCCAACTAGTAGGCTTTCCCCGTGCACCGTCTCCCCCTCGCAGTGTTGACCCTGGTCTCATCTCTGTCGAGGACATTCCGGAGGACACCCCGTCTTGGGCGTCCTCCCCTATTGCCCTTGTGGGCGACCCCGTCCTTTTCGCGGTGACCCCGTCTCCGCCATCCTCGCCCGTTGCCGCAACCTCTGTCCACCTCCCGCCCGTCCCATTGCTGGTCGACGTCCTCTCTCGCGAGACCCTTCCGCCCCTTCCTCCTTCCTCTCCCTCCCCTTCGCCGCCCGCTCCCCTCCCTTCTCCACCCTCTCCGGTAGTTTCCCCTCCCCCTTTCGTCCCTGGCCCGACCTCTCTTCTCGATGTTCCCTCTTGCCTCCTCTCGTGGATGCACACACACGCTGCTTGGGCTCGGCCCTCCGCCCCTCCTCCCCTTCCTCCCCCTCCTCCCCCTCCTCCTCTCTCCCCTCGCACACTTCCCCCTGCTCCCCCCGTCCTTGCCGCTTCGCTCTCCCCTCCTCTTGTGGATACTCCTCCTCCCCCCTCCCCTGTCTCCTCGCGCACTCGCTCGCGCACATCTCGCACCCTCACCTGCACTTCTGTCCCTCTCCCCGTTGTCACACTACCTTCCTCCTCGACCCCCGTCTCTCCTTCCCCTTCACTCATTCCTCTTCCAGTCGCATCCACATCCCCAGATCCTGAGTTGTCCCCTCCCTTCCCCTCACGGGTCTCTACTGTGCCGCTCTCCACCTCCCCTTCCATCCCACTCTCTTCCACATCCTCCCTCCTCCCTTGCACACTTCCCCCCATTGTTGTATCGTCACCTCCCTCCCCCCCTTCACCCTCCCCTCCAGCAGTCTCTGCTCCCCTCCTTGCCTCCCCCCTTCCTCCCTCACCTGATGATGTGCTCCCTATGTCTCGCCCTTTGTCGCGGTACACCCTCCATCCGGGCCACGCCCACGGTCGCCACTTCTTCCATCTCGAGTTTCGCCATGCACTCGATGCTTGCACTAATCACCGCTTCGTCAGTGCCCCGGCGTCTGCTGCCCGCGCCCTCGCGGTCACCTCTATTCCGCCCTCGTCTTCCTCTCCTTCCCCCCTTTATGAGTCTGACCCCCTCACTCTGGCTGATGCCCTTGCTCGTCCAGATGCCACTGCCTGGCACGCGGCTTGTGTTGCCGAGCTTGCTGCCCTGGCTGAGCATGGTGTACTCGAACTCGCCGACCTTCCTCCCGGTTGCACGGCCATCAAGGCCAAGTGGGTCCTATGCAAGAAGTTCACTGCCTCGGGTGCCCTTGACCGGTAGAAGGCTCGCCTCACCGCCAAGGGCTACTCCCAGGTCCCCGGCGTCGACATCACCGACACCTATGCCCCTGTCGGCCGTTTCAGGACGAGCCGTTTCGTCATCTGCCTCGCGGCCCACTTTCGGTGGGGCTTCATCAAATGGACGTGAACAACGCCTTTCTATACGGTCGTTTAGTTGAGGAGCTTTGCATGGTCCAGCCCCCAGGCTTCTCCGACGGTACAGGACGCGTCTGCTGCCTACGTCGCGCGCTCTACGGTCTCCTCCAGTCCCCTCGTTGCTGGAACGAGCAGCTCTCGTCTACCCTCGTCCGTGGCGGTTTCCGTCCTAGCCAGTCTGACCCCTCCCTCTTTGTCGGTGGCACGACTCTGGTGCCTGCCTTCATCCTGGTGTATGTGGATGACCTCCTCATCACCTCTCCCTCTTCTTCTGCGATCTCCAAGGCAAAGGGTCTTCTCTCCTCGGCATACCAGATGAAGGACCTTGGCCTTGCGGCCATGTTCTTGGGCATGCAGATCGAGCGCCTCCTTGATTGCCTGTTGGTCCATCAGGAGCGCTACGTATAGACCCTTGCGGACCGCTTTGCCTCTGTCGTCGACCTCTCTCGTCCTCTCACTGCTGCCTCCTTGCCCATGCCACCCGGTACTCAGCTCGCCCTACGTGTGGCTCACGACACGGAGTTCGGTGCGCCAGAGTCCACCGTTACCTTTCAGTCCATCATTGGCGCGCTCACGTATCTCGCTGGTACCACACGTCCTGACATCGCCTACGCAAGCAACGTCTTGGCCTAGTATGCCCGCGAGCCTCACACAGCTCACCCCTTGGCAGCCGCGTATGTCCTTCGCTACGTCCTCGGGTCTGCAAGTTCCGGTCTCATCTTTCTGGCTGGGTCGGGCGTCCCTCTCCTGACAGGCTACGCCGACAGTGATTATGCCCGCAACTCGGACGCCCGCAGTCGCAGCGGTTTCGTCTTCCCTCTTGGCCCTGCTGCCATCTCCTGGCGCAGCGGCAAGCAGGGCTGTGTCGCTCGCAACAGTGGTGAGGCCGAGTACATGGCCTTGGGCGGTGCTGCCGCCGAGGCAGTGTGGGTTCGTCGCCTTCTCGGCGACCTTCGTCTCCCCACCCCAGCCGTACCCCTCCACACCGACAGTGAGAGTGGACTGGCCATTGCCAGGAACGCTGGTGCGCTTTATCGTCGCACCAAGAAAATCAACCTTGAGCACCACTACGTGCGCGACGTGGTCGCAGCAGGCGATGTCTGTCTCCAGTTCATCTCCGCTGTGTTACAGCTCGTGGAATTCCTCACGAAGGCCCTCGACCAGCCCGCCTTCGCTTCGAGTATCGCTTCAGACGTTCTGTAGACCCTGCTTCCGCTTGACTGAGCCTCCTTTTCTTCTCACCTCTCTCTCTGCCTACATCGTTGGTCCTCTGCTCGATGACCGCTTGCATACTGCATCGCCGATCGGCTCTCCTCCCCCCCCTGTGTGCGTCTGCCTTGCAGGTCTCACGCACCTGACTTCCTCCGTCGTCGCCATGGTGTCACCTGTCTGTCTTCGCCCACTCTTCCTCTCATTACCCTTCTCCCTATATCGTTGGTCCTCTGCTCGATGACCACTCGCATGTTGTATCCCCGCTCGGCTCCGTCCTTTGGCCTTCCCCCCTCCCCCGTGTGTGCGTCCCTTGCACTCACACTCGCACCAATAGAGGGGGCCTTTCGCTCCCCCCTCGAAAGGGAGCGAAAGCCCCCCCCTCGCTATTCACATGGGCATAGATATGCCATTATTGGAGCATGTTGCGTTGCGCAACATGCTCCAACATGCTGATGTCATGCTTTGGGCGAGGCCGACTCGGTAGGGGGCGGTCCTCGCCCTCGCAACATTGATTCTATTCCAACAAAACGATTCGTTCTTTGCCTCGATCTGAATTTGCGACTAAGTCTCCTGCTTCGATCCCCCTCACAGCTCTCGAGAGCACTCCCCCTCACAGCTCTCAGGAGCTCTCTCTCCCCTCACAGTCTGAGAGGGACAGTTAGCCCCGCGGCTAACTCCCGACTCTGTCTGCCTCCCACCGCCTCCTCTCTCCTCCGTCCTCTCTCTCTCTCTCTCTCTCCCTCACCGCATCCTGTTCAACAAAACATGGGAAAACTTGAACTAGAGATAGTGTTTTGCATAATCATTAGGTAAATATTATTATTTAATCATGATTTGTCATCCTCATGCATTTAAAAAAACTATCTTAACCATGAAAAAGGTTCTAAAAGGGAGAACTACAAATGTTATGAATCATTTTCAATGCTTATTAATAATTTTTGGAATTAATTGATTATGAAGGTTCATATTCTTGTCGAAGGTTTGTACTATTCGTGAAAACTGCATGAGAAAGAGGTTTTGATACCAATTTTTAGAATTTATTCGGATGTGGAGGTTGATTCCATAATTACATCATCCTAGTTTCATTAAAACCAATGCCAAACATTTCCATTATGGGTGAATATCTCAAGTATAAAACTGGTACATTAAACATCATTAAAGGAACTCGGATGGCTATATAAAAAACCATGTGAATGTGTAAATCATCAAATTTATCACAGAATGTCATCGAAACATGATCTCTATGAAATATTGATTTATCAGGGATGATACGAAGAACGCCTTTTGGAGAGTATACAATCATGGCAGAATCTCATAAAAGACAATTATTTTTCAACTTGATCATGAATTTGTTTTTGTACGGCTGCTTTATTTCAGCCTTTTATATCAAACATGATTTAATTCACCAGGGATACCAGAGGACTAGAATACTCGTACAATGGATTAAGGATTCAGGAGAATGAATATTGAGGCACAATGATGCAAATTTGTAAAAAAATAGATTTTGAACACAAAAAATATCAACAAAAGAAAAAAATTTCCATTTCTCTCATTTATATGAATGTTAGGAAAATGGTTTGCATATATGAAAGGGTTACAAATACTCATTCTTGGTTTCATACAAAAATTAAGTACATCTTGAAAAAGCCATTGTAGAAGATAACAGCTTTGGGAAATGTAAAGCTTATAGATATCAACAAAAATGAATTACACCGTTGGCTATAATAAATGACAATCACTTGACATCCTACATATTTATCTTTTAGATTTGGAGTAATGCATGTATGCAAGCAGACACATAGTAAAAGAAATGATTTAGGCAAAAATATATTCCAAAAGCCCAACCTTCATAATGAGAAATGGCCATGTGTTGTAGGCATATAAGATGATTGCATTATTCTTCTTTTGCATTGTGTTTTATATATATGAGGATCCAATGCAATGCCTTGGAAGAAATATCGAAAGGCACAATATATCCATGTTCCTTAAGGATCTGTTTTAAAAATGAAGCCCCTATTCGTCTCCTCCTCGAGAGCGATTTGACAACCCTAGGGTTATTTGAGTTGCAATGACTGATAAATGAAAAACGGATTATTTCCCTCCCCCACCCTTTTAAGAACAGGCCTAAAGACCTCAAAGGAAATTAAAATGATTCTCATCCTTCTCTTGTCATTAGGCGGGGATAAACACCATGAACATTTGAGATATGTTTTTCCTCACAATCAACATGGATCCACGCATAAAGGTTGGTGAGGGATAGTTATTTTGGCCGTTCTCTTCTATAATTAAGGGGTCTCAATTATTTTTAGCATCTCATAAGAATAGGGCTACATAGAACATGGCATTGATCATATGAAGAGAGACAAGATCAAGCCCTCAAAACATACATTTGTTTCTAACAATTATCAGCATCTTCTCATAAGGATGTGGAAACCCATTTCAGATATTTATCTAATTTTATGGACATAACTGTACATCATTAACAATGATATGAGTTCGCAAAAAAATAATATTTTTATCACCACACTATGCTTCTCGTTGTCAACTATCACAAACATGTAGATGAGCAAAACACTTGTGTATTGTCCCCAAGAACATCCAATAAAAGCAATTTATCATTTCACTTGATATAAATAAAGACAGATCCTGATATTTGATTTGATGAAATATTGTGATCGAACTTGCAAAGATCACACATGACATGAATGTCAAATTCTTGTACGTAGGAAGCAAGATGACTGTTTGTACAAACGTGTGATCTATATATCCTTTTTATGATTTCCTTGGAATAAGAAACGCTACTGTGTAAAATTTACAGTTGTTTCATATTAAACATTACTACTTGTGAGAAAATGTAAAAAGTTGCAAGTGGATTTTTAATAATAGAAAAAGATGAGAAATGCATGAAAAAGTCTCATACATCCACAAAATGACTACGATAATAAACGTTTCAAATGTTGACATATATTAATTAAATTATCTTCCACATGCATCATATTCATAATTATTGACTGTGCCATTGACATAAAATTCAGTGGAACTAGTGATTGTCAAATCAGTAAAATTCATAGGTATAAGAACACTCTTGGGGAATCCATGAAAATAGGCGAGGTGAGCATTCGAAGATTGCCACTCTAGTTACTAGCCAAAAATGTACCACTCTTAGGAATCTCCTTAGGATTCTCCAAGGATTCATCCATGCCATGTCATCATAGCCCTGACCACTTTGGCCCTTTAGACTTGATAGAAGCAACCCTCCGGCCGAATTCCACTGTGTCACATTTCTATCTAAATCCATTCTTAAAAAATTCCATGAGTGACTTTTATGTGATCACCACATTTCAACATGTTATTGGAGCCAATCAATATAATCCCGGTTCCTCTACCACTTTTTTCTTGTATAAAGCAATCCTCTCCATCACCATGACCCTCCTTAAGTGGCACAGGTGATATCTATGGCCTGTTTCCATGGCATCGCACAGGCATTCCCACTATTTTCTGTTTTGTAGGGGCTTCTGTAGCATCTTGTAGGCATTTCTAGTTGTTCAATGCTTCCGGTGTCTTTATGGCTTCACGCATGTGTGCCTAACACCCTTTTTCTCTTTTGGAGGCACATTGTTTTCACGCAAATTGGCAGTGACCTCCTCACGTGGCACACTTTGGTTTTTCCCTCCCTTTTTCACACGTATTGATGCATGTTTCTCCTCCACCTCCCCCTCCCCTCCTGTGTGCTCCATATTCCACCCTCCCTTTTGCCTTCCCCCATTTCCTCCCTCCTTCTTGGCTCACAACTCGTCCCTCCCTCCCTCTCTTATCCTTCCCTTACATTCCTCTCTCTCACTTTTGTCACCCCCTATCGCTTTCTCATCCTCCCATCCTCCATCCCCCCTCCTCTTACCTCCCTCCCTTCACCCTCGCTTCTGTCCTCCCCACTTTTCCTAGCTCCCACCGCATCTTTCCTCCCAAATGCTCACCTTCACCATCTCCCTGCACTTCTCTCTCCCCCTCCCTCTCCATCCTTCCCACACTCCCTTTTCCTTCATCTCAATTGCTCCCACCCTTTTATTTGTTCCTTCATCCCGCCTCCCCCACCTCTCTCTCCCCCCTATTTTCCCCATTTCCTCCTTCTAGATCTCTTCACTTCCTCCCTTGTCCGTCATTTCCCTCCCTCTGGATCTCTCCCCTCCATCTTCCATCCATCCCCCCCTTCCCTCCTCCTTTCCTTTCTAATTCCGGCTACTCCTCCAGCCTCTTTTTTGCCCCTATCCACCTCCTCCAACCACTAGTCCTCACTCTCTCATCTATCTCCTTCCCTCCCACCTTTCTCCACCCTTCCACCCCTTCATCCCTCCCTCTCTTCCCCTCCATCCGTCCTCACGTCCAACCATCCACCCAATTCTCTTTCCCTCCCTCCTCCCTTCCCTCCATCCGCCTGAACCACCCTCCTTCCCTCCCTACCTTCTCCCTCCCTTCCCCCAGAAGTCAACCCCCTTCCCTCCCCATCTTTGCCCACCTTTCTCTTTCTCTTTCCCTCTACCTCTCTCCCTTTATCTTGCTCTACTTCTCTCTCTTTGACTCTCCCTCCAAATCTCTTTCTTGTCCTCTCTTTCTATCTCTATCTACTTATCTCTATCTCTATATTTGTCTATCTCCCCTCTTCACTCCCCACCTTTGCCCTCCCTTTTATCTCTCTTTCTCTCACCCACTCACCTCGGCTTTCTCTCTCTAATCCTTTTTTATCACTCTAACTCTCTCTCTCTTTCTCTCTTCTTCTCTCTCTATCTCTCTCTCTCTATCTATCTATCTTTCTCCATGCAACCCCTTTTGCACCCCTCAAAACTGCCTCTTCCCCACTTATCCCCTCTTTCCTCCTTCCTCTCATTCCCCCTTCTTCCTCCTTTTTGCATTTCCTTCCTTCCCTCCCTCCCTTGCTCGCCCTTCCACCTTCCACCATTTTTTACTCTCCTCCACCTATCCATCTTTGTTTCCTGTGTTTTCATCCTTTTCATGAATCATTTGCCCTGCCTCTTTCCCCCACTTCCTCTCGCCAGACCTCCCTCCTTTCCTCCCCTCCTCACCTCCGCCCTCCCCTCCTCTTGTCACTATTCTCCCCTCCGTATTTCTCTCCTCCCCTCCCTCTCTCTCTCCCCCTTTTCCTCCCTCTCTCTCTCTCCTCTGCTCACTCCCTCTCTCTCTCTCTCTCTCTCTCTTCCCCATATCTCTCTTCCTCCTGTCCTCCCTTCTTCCCTACCTCTCCTCCTACCTTCTCCCTACTCCATACTACAACCTTCTTTCTTCTCCCTCCCTTTCCCTCCTTCCTCTCTACCTCCCTTCCTCCCTTTTAGCTAATCCATCCCTACGTTCCTACTTATATCTCACTCTCTCCCTCTTTCTCTCTATCTTTCCCTTTCTCTCCCTTGTTGTCTCTATAAATCTCTCTCTATCCCCCTCTTTCTTTGTCTCTATTGCTTTCTAACACTCTCTTTCTCTTTCTCTATCTCTCTCTCTCTCTCTCTCTATCTCTCCTCTGCTCTTTGTCTCTCTATATCTCTTTCTCTATTTCTATCTCTCCCTATTTCCTTTTATTTCTTTCTTTTTATACCTGTATCCTCTCTCTCTCTCTATCTCTCCTCTGCTCTTTGTCTCTCTATATCTCTTTCTCTATTTCTATCTCTCCCTATTTCCTTTTATTTCTTTCTTTTTATACCTGTATCCTCTCTCTCTCTCTATCTCTTTCTCTCTCTCTCTCTCACTATCTCTCTCTATTTCTCTCTCTCTCTATCTCTCTTGCTCTCTCCTTTTATCTCTCTCTTGCTCTTTCTCCCTCTCTGCCCAACCCCCTTTTGGGCCCTCCTTGAACCGCCCTCACTTCCTCCTCCCTCCCTCCCTCCACTCCTCTTTCTGTCCCACGCACCACCCTCCTCAACGCCCTTCATCTTCTTGCTATCGTTGCCATGTCCATCATCATCTTCCTTGTTGCTACAATTATGGCAATCACCGCCCTATCAATGTTAGACTCAACATCTGGATGATCATTGTTCTCCTCTTCGTCATCAACATTTCATGCACAACGTACATCCCCATTATTCTCCCCTCCAGCATCACTCCATTCCACCCTCCCATAGTCCCTCAATTCTCCATACCATCCACCCCTCAATCCCACTACCCCTCCCTCTCTCTCTATCTCTCTCTTTCTATTGTATCTCTATCTGTACCTTTCTTCCTCTATATTTACATCTATATCTACCTTTCTCTCTCTCTTTCACTGCCCCTTTGCAAGCTCAATCCCATCCTCTCACTATCTCCATCATCATTTCCATCACCATTGCCTCTCAGCATCGACTCTTGAAATCACGACCACTTAATTTACATCTACAATCATGATTATCAAGGTGTTCATCATCTCTCTCAATGGGAATTGTAACACCTCTTCCTTAGTTTATTTTGAATTTAATTTTCTTGAGAATGAAAGTTCCATGAGACCCACTATTGGGGGCGGCCTAGTTCATTGCCAGGCTTGTCATCCTACCTCCCCCTCCTCTCCCTCACTCATTACCCTCCGAACTCTCCCTTCTCTTTCCCTCAATTTCCCTATCTCTGTCTCTCTCTCTCTGTCTCTCTCTTTGTGGGTCTATCCCTCTACTCCTCTCCCTCTCTCTTGACATCATATTCTTTTTCCTATCTCTCTAACCTTTCTCTCCTCTTCATCTCTCCTTTTTTCTTTGCCTTCCCTCTTCTTCCTTACCCTACCTCTATTTCACTTAGCATGTAGTTTCCCAACATCTGCTTTTTCCCAACCCTCTTTTAATCACTTGGCATCATTCCATCCCTTGCTCCTTTCGCTTCTTCTCCTTTACTTACCTCTAAGGAGTTCTCCCTCACACCACCTCTTCCTTTGTGTCCCCGTGGTCCAGTCTTGTCTTCCTTTGCTACACCTTGTCATCTCTCGTGCTTTTAGTGTGTGTTGTTGATCCATGTTGGCAAACATGCCCTTGTCGTCCACCCCTACAGGTACCTCATGACCTTCCTCAAGTCTCTCCCAATCTCTCTCATTAAACACCCATCAAGTGTACCCCTTCATTCACGACTCATGTTTCTAGCCTGGCCACACTCCGTGCGCGGTCTTGCCCTTGGCCTTTACTTTGTGCCCTTCACGCGCTCACGAACCTTTTTGTGTACTCTGATGATTGTTGTGTGCCTGTAAATGTTCCTCCACCACTCCATCTCTCCTCATTCATTTTCTTGTATTCATCCCCTCATTCTCCCCTATTCCCTTCTCCCCTTATGTCTCCCCTTCTCCAATTTCCTCCCCCTATGTCATTCTCCCTCTTTCCGTGCTCACTCTTCGGCCTTCTCCATCACCACATTTTCTGTCTACATCTCCACAAGTCAACCCACCTCCCCCTTGGCAAGCTCTACCTCCATATATCTCCTTTTCTAACTCATCATCCACCCTCTTCAACTCTCCCCCTACCAACCCCTACCTCTACCCTAACCGTCTTGAACCCCCAACCATGCTCCATCACATCTGCCTCACCCTTGCTCGCTTCTTCCATGACTGATCTTCTCCTATCCTCTTCTTCATCACCCTCATCCCCCCCTTGCAACCTTCCTCTCGATGATACCCCTCTTCCCTATCCATCTCTTTCTCACCCATATTCTTCATCACTATCTCCTTCTTGTACCATCTTATGATTTTTGCAACAAGTATCTTTGTCAACAACATTGTCATTCTGTCACATCCCCCAACAAAATTGGTGCTTCATACTGTTCCGAAATCTTCAATGCATCCCTCTACCCTTACCAACCTTGTTCACTGGCTCCTTATATATTGTTTCCCTTCTCTCATTGCCCATTTAGGCCTCACTACATCCCAAGTATTTACTCTCCTTCTTTACTATCTTCTCGATGTTAACAATGGTGCCTTCTCATTATATTGTCCCAATAGTCGTTGCTTTTGCGAGTACCTTCGATCCTCCAAAACATGTTTGACTCACCTAGGTCAAGTTATGGTTGTCCCCACCTAAGCCTTATTCGTTTGCACAATTTTGATGATGTTGTTATCGTGATGAATTTATGATCAACATAACAAGAAGATCCACCACTATGGGGGAGCTGATCTTGTAAGGAAGAAATACGATTAGACCTGTTCTTATGCAGGAGTTGAGGTATAGCAACAATACACAATTTAAAGTAGACAGTGGAAAAAACATGACCACAATTCCGGTGCGAACATGGTGAGACCTGAAACTACTCTTCCTTCTGCCACCATGTGTCAGTAGTAAACTTCCTAGGTGAAGGAAAGATACTGAGATAGCTCTTTTGATAACCATGAAAACTGCCAAGGTGAGCATTTCGGAAATGTCCATTCTAATTGCTGCCCAAACAGGTTGCATTCCCACTTAGGATTCTAATAGGATTAATCTTTGCCATTTCATCACAAACTTGACCACAGCGGCCGGCCTCATTCCTCTTTGTCACATTTCTATCTACATCCATTCTCAACTCCTTCCACGAGTGACTGTTGTGTGATCACCACATTTGAACCGTGATGACAATGAATAATCGAGCATGGACAGAAAATATGAACGATTAAGAAAAATAGATGCCATTCACATCCTCATGAGCTTTGTGAATTACTCACCATGTATGCTTAAACTTGAAATGGTACATGAAATTTTATTACTATTCTTATCTCGTTACTATTAGAAACTTTGGTAACATGTCATCTCATGGATGGTATTTCCTGTCTCCACCATCCTAGGAACAAAACATTTGAACATTTTATGCTCATCTAGAACGAATCCAATATTTTTTAAATATTGGAAGTCCTTATTCATTAGAATCATCATTGAAAAGAAACTTCATGATATATGAAAATGGTGGTTCCTTTCTTTAATAAGGAACTTATGAGCATTTCAATCAGATGTTTATGATGTAAATAATCACAGGTTAGACCTATTTAATATCCCATTATCACAAAATAGGGGTAGAAATCATGTGAATGTACCAAACTCACATAAAATGGTACATTAAATTATAGATTATACAAAGAAACACAACACAAGACTAAAACCAGTACATGCTGCTCTTTGGAATGAGATGAATTTCTGTATGAGAACTTAATCTGCCTTGTTATGAAAACTTATTAAGATATATTTGTGCAAAGCAGAATTCAAATTGGTTCAAATATAAGATTGTTTTACAATTAAAAAATATGTAATTAATTTCTATTTGATACAGTTCACAACAGGTATGAAGTCCCCTAAACAAGAGAATTGCATTAATTATAATCTCAACATGTTACTTATGATGCTTATATCATACAAATTTGAGAGCGATGACTTTTGTTTTCTCAAGATAGGATTCAAAACACAAATCACAAAGTTGATTTTAGGACTTTTATATATTGTATAGTCTTAGAAATAGAAATGGACATTGTTATACCTATGATCATAAGAGTAAAGTATGTTTTCCAAATTTTTATTCACAATTTTGCACCTCACCGCATTTACATGGCTAGTCACATGGGAAGAAAAATAATTTCCATGAAGTTTATGGTGTCATTTTCAGCAACTATAAGGTGTTTGTGTTGAAAATGCATGATATTATGGTACGATTGCATGCTTGTTTATGCCATTCAGGAACATATATCAACCTTATCTCATCCTTTCCTGAAGGTATTTATTGTTTTAAATAATTAAATGTTAAAAAGAATCCGTTCTACCAAACATAACACACATTTAAATTTTTCGAAAGTTGCGACAATAAGTGAAGAATTTTATAAATCAAACACAATTTGCACTTTATCTTTGAATTATATCTGCTGATGAAAATCATGTAACGATCTTGAATCATTTTTACGGTAAGAATAAAATATAAAACATTTAAATCTTACTTGTTCATGCTATCAGTTTTGGTTGGATTGCCCATTTCATCAATTGAATAGAAACAAATACGTTTTTAGGTTCCTCAAACTGGTGATGTTGCACTTGCTCTTCATTGCTATTCAAAGCGTGCATGGTAATGAATAACTGTCCAACCATCCTTTAACATCCTAAGCTTTACTTTCATTAAGAGGTTGGAGAAGCATCCCTTATTTCACTACCAATGAAACCATGCAATATCAAACATTCTCACTTAGTTCATTATTCATCATTGTTACAAATATATTCACATCCATGTTTTATACACTTTTATATGCTGTTTTAAGAAATCAATGAGATAAGGTGTACACTAAATACAAAGTTTTATCTCTGAAATCATCCTGATTCTTAAAAACATGTTTATTGCCTTATACCATGACATGAACATTTTTATCAAGTAGCTCAAATTGTTAAAAGAGAACTTTCAACCTAGGAAGAAATTCCCGTACAAAACGACTGAAAACTATTTCAAAGAAACGTGATTGGGAGATATTATCTTATGAAAGGATGCATTAAAATGATTTCTTTTCAAAGATCATTAATCAAATTCAAGAATCTATTCTCACATTAGAAAGTGCTGAAATTCTTCATATCATGTTATTAGGGAGTTGCATGCAATTGTTTTGTAGTATTGGTTACTTATCTGATGACGGCATTAAGATCTTTGGTAAACGTTTGGATGAAAAAAAATCATTCGATGTGAAACCAAGGCAAGTCTCAATTTTTTGGAAAATGTTTTAGACTAACAGATATTTATCACATCCTTGCATGCAAACTTAAACAATCATGCAAGGAGGTCATATTCAATACAATGTAAAGCCTCAAAGGTTATTTTTTGAATCAATCAATGTACAAAACATATAAAATTTATTTCAATGAAACAATTAACGAGACTTAATAATTTTCAATGAAAAACAAATGAACCATATAGTCAAATTTTTGGATTGAAATAAAATGATAGAAAATGTATTGAAATGTTTTTGAAAATTAAATCAAGAAAAGTTTCTCCAATCCTATAAATTATTCTATAAATTCAATATCTGATTTTCAAACTTATCTAGTTCTCCACAAGTGCGATTTCAGGAGAAGATGATGCACATTCTTACATGCACTGTACATCAACTCATTATTGGCTCAAGCCACATATTAGTGTCATTTGTTTGGTATTCCGTTTCGTCCAATGCTCAATGTTTTCATATAAATTACACTCTTTATTCATAAAACATTTTGATTGTGTCCCACTTCATGAAAGGCTGGTTTCTGAAATTTCTGTTAACGCACCAATTGTGCACGCATCGTGCTTGCAAATAATGTCTTGAGAAGTAGGCAACGGAGGGAAATGATATAATAAATAATGGTGATGTTTTAAAATGATTTTTTTATTCTAGGAAGGTTTAAACTTGATGTATATAGTTGCTTATATGTACATATTTATGGATTGAGTATGTGTTCTGGTCTTGCAGTCCATGTAACAAAATATGTTTGTGAACTCTCTACGTTGTTAGGATGGAAAGGCTTTTTTGTTAAAATAAAACCTCAATAGGTGGAAAACATATTTAGGATATAGAAACATTTGTTGAAGATTACGCGAATAGTGAACGTTTTTGTTTGAAATAAGAATTGAGATTTATTTCTTATTTTATGTATTGTTCCAAGGTACTTTCTACCTTTTTTCCTTATTTTGTTCAAGGTTATCACTCTATCAAAAATTTATTTTCTAGAAACAAACTCACACCTGAGCAATCTCACTTCTCCATCTATTTAATGAACTTAGCAAACAACATATTCTTTTCTATTGATGATCTGATAATTCCTATTGCATGTGAAATTAACAAAGGGCATTTGAGATGTTCCTTCACAATTTATACATGCTCTAAACCCAAAGGTAAGTTTTTGACTTGAAGTGAGCCAAGAACTTTATACCTCTTTTCTAGCTATTGGTTAATGAAATAATAATATTTTTCATTTGATGATTATTTTGATGATTAATGCTATCTCAGTTCCACATACCAAGTCTTCATTAAAACAGACTGAATATATCAATATATGAATGAAACAATAACAATATGGATGCGGTTCAATGTCATTGCCTTAGTCACACATACCAAGTCTTCGAGTGTATTCTCTTGAAGTTGCATGGATCAATGCCAGTTGGCTGGTTTAATGTAAGATTATTTTATGGATGCATGGATGACAAAGTCTGGTGGTGTTCTATGACATTCAAGCTGAGTTGTCTTGGGCCTCAAGTATGTACACTTGCCAAGCTAGGTAGTCAATCATGATGGTATGCAGTTCAAATGCATAGGTGCATGCAATCCCTTGTTCATTTTACCCAAAGAAAACAAAACTTACATTTTTAAATCGCACTCAAGGCCACTAAGCCCCTGTGGTGGGTGTACTCTTGTGACACCAACAACTTTGCGACAAGTGAGAGGGCATCATTGCTAGGTAATGGCATGCCAACTCAAAGCAAAAACAAGGAACCAGTATCATTTTTCCCTCGTTTAATATTATTCAGCAAGTTTATTCCATTACTTTAAATGAGGAAGGGTTTATTTTGAGATTTACGTTATTGGAAAAATTTGTAAGGTTCTTGTAATATTGGAAAGTTATGCTGAAAATTGATTCTCAACTTTCCATAATGCAACGTAAATTTCCAATGTAGTTAATATTTGTTTGGGGTCCTGCCCATAAATAACTTCATGCTATTTTGGTAATGGGTGGAAATGGCCTTAAAAAATTGCTGGTTTAACAAAACAAAACGGAGTTTGGTTATTGGTGGATTCCTCATCAACTCAGTAGCATCCCTTGCTTCGTGCGCACGTGGTGCAATGTCTCCCACAATGTTGGCACCTTGAGGGACAAAACACCATGCTTGAATCCATAAGTTCTCTTCCTCATTCACCCACTTAACGTACAGCCAAAAATTTAGCCCTTCTTGCAAAAAAATGAGGAACTAATTCCTTCCCAAAGTACTGCAAAGGGGAGAGGCTGCTAAGACCAAAACAAAAGAAGAAGGTGAGAAGGTAAGGTCTGTGCAGTGAGGGAGAAAATGGCCATACCAGATGTGACCATGCACACCTTCGTCAGCACCGTGAATCTTTTGAATAGACATCAACCCATATATGGGGAAAGTTGTGCCAGAAGCAAGGATGCATGTTGTGCGTAGTGTAGGCTAAGAAATGACAAACGGATGAGAAGGGGAAGGGCTCAAGTTGATTTTGTGTTGCTGTCAGATTTGAGACGTTCTTCAGTCTTGAATTGACTAGGTGGCTTCAGAGTATTTTAAGGCAGTTTCAAGGTTATAATCATCTGAGAAGACAACATTAAAATATATATTTTTCTTAGAATCTTTTAAATTCATCGAAGAAACTCGCCAAGTGAAGAAATTCTGAATGAGATTTCACATATGTTCGAAGCACAAGGGGTGTGCACTTTTTAACATTCTATGGAGCAACATTTTCTGGCCGTAGGGCTTGACGTTTGGCATGTCACTAGTTGTGCACCACTTGGTTGAACAAAGGTTGTAGAAACATTTGTGGATAGCCCCTTGTACAAAGACAAGAACGTCAAGCCTATTGATCTCCAGGCAGTCAAAGGCTACTTTTGTTTGCATAAGACAACGATGTAGTCCAGAGATCTTGAATGCTTTAAGTATGCTATAAGGATGGTAGTTGCAGAAGGGAAGGTACTGAAAGGTGTACATCAACTTCTTCAATGTTGTGAATTTCAGGTCACCTGTTCTCTAAAATCTGTCCCTTTCAAGCATTACAATGTTTGAAAAATCAATCAGAATTAGAAAGACAATCTGCGTGATTTTAATGTTCTCATCCAAGTTGTTGACTGTGCATCGGTAGAAGCGTAGGTGAGTTACTGACTTCGCCTAGAGAATCATTCCATCATCGATGTCACCTTTGTGGTACCTGGGCTAATGACATCTTGCTATTTTTAACTCCATGTTAAGTTAGCTCATGAACAAGATGGAAAATGTTGTGGTTGATGGAGTCCCCATTGTAGTGCTCTTCGTTTTTTAGTATGTCACCCCTTAAAATTCAACGAAGTGGTTGTACATCACATACAAAAGTAGTTGTAGTACACGGCTTGTATTGGGGTGGTTTGCCATGTGGATTATCTCTTGAAACAAATTCAATGCACATGCTAGTGGAATGCTTGGGTACATTTCAAAACATCGTAGGTTGCCAAGAGGAATCCTGGTTGGAGTTCAAGCTCTTTCAACTCAAGTAATAGATTATTGTTTTATAATGTTTGGTGGGCTGCATCTTGACATTTAGGTGGAGTGAAACCTTCAACCACTACGAGTCGTTAGTCTTGATCCCATTGTAGGAGGAGATGATGAACAAGCCAACTAGAGGTGACTTGTGGAGCATCATAATGGTGTAAACTCTTGCAGGTTTCTAGCCGTACTTTAGTGATGAAGCGAAAACTTTCCACAGCAATGACATAAAGAATCCAAAGGTTTTTGAACCACTCCTTAGTGTTGTGAACTTCTGCTAGGATGCATTTGATGTCCATATTTCTTCTAGTAGGTTTGCATGTCTAGAAGATGAGGCAAAATTTGTTGGATGTAGCGAATGCATTCCTCAGTGAAAATGACCCAAAATCTTGTGAGCAGGTTTCATAATGTTGGTATCATTCTTCAAATTCTTGAGAGCCAAAGGAAGACTTGCTCTCAAGACGAGAGTTTTTCCACTTTGGATGGGGAAGGACTCATAGGCTTGAGTCACATGTTAGAATTACATGTCGCTTTCATTCATTTATGAACTTCTCTCGGTGCTCAAGGTTGTGCCATGTGGACTGAAGCACCCGAACCTTGGGAATTCTGTGATCCATGGTCACAAAAGAACCATGCAAGTCGAAATAATAAGAAAACGTCATGAAAACAGGGCAGAATCTGTGAGGCCGAGAAAGGTTTGGGTCGAAGAAATAGTCGAGTCCAAGACCAAGGAGAGAAGTTTCTGTAGCAGAGGTTTCGTGAAGAAAAATTTCTCTTTCAAACTTTTATTATGCTGTTGTAAACATGGGAGAGACATTACTGGATAAATATCCATATTACATAAACATCCTCGGATTCAGCTAAAAGCATCTGCTTCCTCCTTGCCTAGATCTTTATCATGGTCCACTGTTTTCATGTTATGGATGCTGCTGTTGTTGCTCTTACGACTTATATTGCTTGTGTTGTTGTTGTTGCTTTTGTTTTTGTGACTTTTGTTACGACGATCAGAGTTCTTCTTGCTCATTATTCTATCCAATCTACTTTCGACCAACTAAGGTTGTTATGTTGCCAACCAGCTCATTTGTAGAAGTTTTCCCAAGGATTGGATTCGTTGCTCCTGGCCTAGTTTTTTGGATCAACCTGCTTTGTGTCCTCCATCATTATGGAAACCCCAATTGGTGGATCTTGGACCATGTCATTTTATCTAATGAGGCCACCTTGTTTGTGAATTTTGATTTATTTTGCTTTGCTCTCGGTTGTAGCACAGTAAAAGTGATCTTGGTTGATCATTGCCTTCAACTTTTTCTCTAAGGTGAAAACGATTTTCCCCTTCTACAAATTTTAAAAAGGACAAGTGTTGAATATTTTAAAGAACGTAGTGCGAATTGGGTGGACAGAGAAGATTGAGGCGTTGCGTTAGCTCGGTCTTAAAGATAACAAGGTGTTCAAGAAGTCTATGGTTTGGTGCATTTTCCTTCTAGAATCAACTCGTGTTGGTGTGTGATGTACGCTTGATGATTGGTCTTCATCTTGTCAAACATGGCTTCTTCTAGTTTTGAATTTTCAGGGAAACTCATCTTGGAAATCTTTGAGTGTACATTCGTAGTGAATTTACCATCGGCCTTCTATCTTGGCAAGGGTCGGGTCAGCTTTTGCAAGGTTGAAGAGGGTGTCTTTGGTCTTGCCGAGGAAAAGAGGATTTAAGTTGGTGAATGTTGAGGGTAGTGAACCACTGTCGATGGTGATTACGATGGTATGAACGGCGGACAAAATGTGTGGGTTCATGCTATGGAGGCTAGCCTCTGGTGAGTTCGTGACGTGCATAGCTGCACTTACATGAGGAAGTGCAGTTCTTAAGTGAGGAGGTCATTTTCTTCTTATTTGATGGGGTCATCCTCCATCTACACTTGAGTGCTAGTAGCGGCGTTGGGATCCAAAGCATGATTGAGTGCTTCATATTTTCTTGGTAAGGGGTTCCCATATTTCTTCTATGATTGGTCTAAATCTCTGGAAAATAAGGGAATTTGGTTGGCAACCAGAGAGGAGAGGGGCATCTTAGCGCTGAAGAGTGAAGGCCAAAACAGATAGGAAGTGGTGATTCGATGGTGTTTATGCCCAGAGGAAAAAATGGCCAGATTGGTTTCGGCCGTGAAGGCCTTTGTCAATGTGAGGAATCTTTCAGGAATAGCAGATTTCCTTCATGCAAGAATTAAGTAGGTGGCTTTGGATTTTGCGAGGTAGTTGTCAACCAACAATATTCCAAGAAGAAAACGCATTAGTATTTATTTTTCTTAGGTTTTTTAAAAGCGTCCAAGAAATTATTGCTTATGGTACAAATCACAGTAACGAAAAGTTGGTAGGCTAAAAGAAGTTTTTGGATAATGATGTATCTGTCAAGTTCATAGGCCAGCAATGCATATGGTATGTCAGACGCAAGCAAGAAGATAAGGAGACATCACATTACTTCCTTCGGATGTGCAATCTACGCTATTGGATTTGTAAGTCAAGGGATGTAAAAGTATTGCAAAACACCGTGGGGCTGGTAAACACCGGATTTTGATGTTGGGCGTCATTTTCTCTAGCGAGGCTGGACTGTTTTGCTAGTGTAGTGGTTTGGCAAAATTCACATGTGTATGCATTCATTTTTCATTCTTCTCCTCTATTTTAGCAAATGTATTGGAGGAGATTCCAAAAACAGTTGGGACACCAACAACATGCCCAATGCACATCATCGCATGCAATTGTCCACATTACAACCCAATAGTGCGCCATATCTGCGTCCATTGGATCACCAGGTAAGTCAACGCCAAGTCGTTTTTAATTAAGATGCAGCATGCCCATGCCTTTTATGAGCGAATACCACAACATTTGAACCCTTAACAGACGCTTGAAAGCCACAAACAAATTCTCAACAATCGATCCACAATTTCTGGCTTTGTTTGCGTGTGTTGGATTCACTTTGCCATTGATGTGCATCCTCATTTAATGTAGTTGCCCTCGTGCAACGATTGCAGATGGACATTGATCATATTGCAATTGATGTTCATGGACACTGTTGATGACTGTAAACCTAGAGTTCAAAATCCGCATTTGTTGTCCAGCCGCGCAAGTGATGGTGTTATGGAAAAATCTTGATGTTAAATGAAGAAATATAAGAATCAACAACGTATCTCAGAGTACACTAATAGGAAGGTGTTTGGCAGCTTCCAGACAGCTTGAAATCGATGTTGGTGTCAAATTCCAGGGACCGTGCGACAAAATTGTGTTCCTAGGAACTTGTGTTTGTCGTGTGATAGGACAAGAAATGTAGTAGAACTTTGCATGATGGTTGTCCGTTCCGTACCAACAACTCCGTTCATGCATATGACACCCGCTTTTGCTCCAACCTTGTACCGTGTCGTGGTGCAAATGGGGTTGTTGCTAGCAACCCTCCTGAACACCGCGAACCAAGTTCCAACGAGCCCGAGCAAGTTCCTCTTTGAGAATTAACCAAATATGTGTTATTTTTTTAGTTCAAACTTCCTCTTCTCACTATCAATGTTTTTCTTGGAACGTGCCATTGGGTTTTGATTGGTGGAATGACCATGTACTATTCTGTTTCCAACTACAAGTTTGCGTTGTTCGGTCAAATCTACTGTCATCTACAGAAGTATTTTTAAATGTCGACTAGTGATTGGTTCCTGCTCGACTGCCCCGCAGCTTGATTTGGCGTGTCAAGATGGTTAGCAGCAGGTTATGGGACATGGAAACAAGAACCACTTTCTAGGTTTAGAGCAAGAAACCGTGCGCCAAATTGTAGCTTAAGCTGTGTTCGTCAATGTTCATTGGAAACGTAGTAGAACGAGTATTGAATGAGTGTGCCACCTTATCGAAAGCTGGCTACAATGATGTCAGAAGTGTTCGTAGAAACTCTAAAGAGCAGAGGCAGCGCCGATGTATTTTTTAGCTAGAGTTCCTAGGAACTCGATTTTTAGCAGGGTCACCTAGCGTTCACCAGCCGCACAAACCGTTTTCAAGTTGTTGATTTTTCATCCAAGGGAGTCAGACCGTTTAATACTTCAGGAAATGAAGGCATAATCCACGCGTTCTAACCAAGAAATGTGTACATACACGCACGGTAACAGATTTGACATCATATAAGTGCAACAAAACATCATCGTGGCGACCAAACACTACAGCGCGTATTTAGATACTTTATAAGGAAAAACATGATGATGAGAAAGAATACTCGGTAGAATAAATCAAGAAACGGTACTCCATCTCAACTAAATGACTGGGAATATATCCATCCCTGTAGCGGTCAAACTCTATGCTTGATTTGATCTGACTGCGAGTAAAAGAAAGTAGGTCAATAATGAATGTTACAACCAAGGGCACGTTGCCTAATAAATCTACCCATATACACGTTTATAATTTGGAGAAGGATAGAATCCTGTAGAATATCTAGATTCGACCCTTCTCAGGAACATCTACAATTAAGAAAGGGAAAATGTATGAAAGAATGAAAAATTATTCAAATGGTGAGGATTAGAATGTTGAAATGAAGGTCTTTTTATTTCATGAAACTTGATGAAGCAATAACATGATGTATTTGAAGATCACAACGATTCATAATAGAACCTTAAGAAAATATAAAAGGATTCTAAATACTCTAGTGGCATTCAATACATTTGAAACACGTCTTTCCATCCTAATTTGACTTTCAAGTTTATCTACGTACTTATTTGCTCATAGATACGTGCATGTAATCTTAGATAAATATTTATGGAATATTTTATGTTACTATTATATGTGCATATTGTTTGAAGAATAATTAAATTTTATTTAAATATCATATGTGAAGATTAAATCTACAAATATTTTCAAAAATGTTATGTTAATATTATAAATTATGATGAATACTAACATCTCGTGGAACATAAAATGTGAATATCACATCTAAATCGATATTTCTATGTATGTCTATTTATTTATCTCTATTTACATGTATATCTATATCTAATGATGTATCCTCTCTGGTTCCAAATATCTATTAATAGCTGTATCTATATATATATCTATGTATATATTTATATGTACATACTTATCCATATCTATAAATGCATCTGTATCTATATTGATTTCCTTTTCCATTCCTATATCTTTATATATATCCATATATCTATATTAGTATCTATATTTATATCTTAAGATACCTCTATATCTAAATCTACATTTATTTCCTCATTTATATCTAGATCTATATATATCTATATCTATAGCTATATCTTTATCTATATCTACATCGTTTCTAAATCTATATCTATAACTATATCCATATCTATATATATACCTATATTTATATCTATATCTATATCTATATCTATATCTATGTCTATATTTATATCTATATCTATATCTATATCTATATCAATATCTATATCTATATCAATAT
>SZWC01000618.1:253875-307901 GCA_023375785.1 Penium margaritaceum | reverse complement strand
CTCTCTCTCTCTCTCTCTCTCTCTCTCTCTCTTTGTATGTATATGTGTGTATCTCTCTCTCCTCCTCTTCTCTTCTCTTGTTCCTACCTGCCTGCATCCTCTTTCTCCCCCTTTTCTACTTCCTCCCTTTATCCCTCTCTACCTCCTCATCCCTCCTCCCTCCTTCTCTTGCCTCTCTCCACTTTTCATCTCATGTATTCTTCGCATCTCTTCCCTATTTCTCACCCCTCTTATCTCTCTCCCTCTCCTTTTCCTCCTCGATAGCCCAATTCCTCCCCTCCTCTCTCTCTCTCTCTCTCTCTCCCTCTCTCTCTCTCCCCCCCTTCCTCTCCTCCCCTGATCCCTCTCCCTTGTTCATTCCATATCTCTTTTATGTGCTGTCTCTGTGCAGCTTTTTGTAACGTTGCGCCATCTTCCTCTAGTTGTTGATTGGTCGTTGTTCATCTGTTGAGTGCCTACGGTCATCTGTTCCCGATTGTATCTTGCTGCTGCCTTCTTGTGTCCCCCCCTCCCCTAACAAACACCCATAAACACACAGTTCACCATGGTCACCTCCTCTGTCCTCTTGTGGATCATTCATCGTGCAGTCAAATGTTCCTCCCGTCTCTTGCCCCTCTATCTGTCTTGAGCAGTGTCATGGCTGACTTTGGTCTTTCTGGTGCCTTGGCCACTGCGCCCGTAACTTGTGCGACTTGGGAGAAGGCACCCATTCCGGATGCCTCTTCTTGGGCTCCCAGTCCTCCTGCCTCTAGTGACCCCGGCCTCGTCAATGACTCTGTCCTCCTCTCCCCTCGCGCTGCCGCTACGGCTACCATCACCTCTTCCCTTACCGCCATCTGTGCTCCCCTACCACCACCCCTTCTCATGTGTGCTTCTCCCCATCCTCCTCACCTTCTTCTTTTTTCTACCATCCTCAAGGCCCTAAGTACTCATCCCACCGATAAGATCCCTGCCAATTTTACTCTCCCAGCCTCCTTGGCCGCCGTTGTCTTGCCTATCCGCGCTACTAGTGCTGGTGTCCCTCATGGTGGTGTTGGGGGAAATGGTACTGCTGGCGTTGCCGGTGGTACAGTCGCTCTCCCTGGTGTCATCCTTCTTGTTGGCACCATTGCTGTCGGTGGTGCCGGCGTTATCACTGTCGTTGTTGCTCGTGGTATGCTCCTTGTCAGTGGGGCCACTGCTGCTGGTGGTGCCAATGCTGTGGATGGTGTCATTGTTCCCAGAAGCACCGTTCTAGCCGCTGGTACCAGTGGTGCTTTCCTTGTCATTGGCATCCCTGTTACCGGTGGTTCCGCTACTGTATGTGGTGACGCTATTGCCGGTGGCACCGTCCCCGTAGGCGGTTGTGTCCCAGCTGGTAGAGCCATCCTTGTTGGTCCTCTTGTCCTTGGTGATCTTGTCACTTCCCTCGCCTACGCAGAGGCTTGATTTGATGCCATGATCCACGAGGTTGCTCAGCTTGTGGGCCTTGGCCTCCCCCCCTCCACCCAGGTGCTCTTGACCCCTACTCCTGGACACGTCACCAGTACACTGTTCAGTGAGTGGTCCCCCGCTTTGTCTTTTGGGCCCACATGCATGGCCTTTGGGAGCACTATGATCCTTCTCTTCTCATGCATCTCACCCATCATGATCACAGTGCCCTTGTGTTTCACCTCCTTTACTCTGCTATCGCATCCATTGCTCACCACCAGTTAAATCCGTTTACACTGACTACCACTCTCATGTGGCCTGTACTGCCCTTCTTGCCCTTTCCTGGTTCTCTTTGCCTTGCGGTCTCCCTTCTTGCCAATATTTGTGCCCTTCGTCGTCGTCCCTTGGAGCATACGTAGTGTCCACTGAGCTCCTTCAAAGCAATCTCCTCATTGATAGTTACTCCTTGACTGATCAAGCCTTTTTCACCTCACTTGTCGCTTGTCCTGGCATCACATTTTCCAGTGCTTCCACATCCTTCCCTCTTACCCTTATCCTTCAGGTTGTGTACTAGACCCATGGTATAGTTTGGCTGGGCCACTTTGACACTCCTTCCAGGTTGCATTCCTGTCTCTTGCAGCTCTTAATGCACCAAATCTCCCCGATCCCTGCTAGGCATTCTCCCACCTCCTACTGCCCATGCTCGTGCTATCCATGCCTTGCCTGGACGCGGGGGCGGTGGTGGTGGTGGTGGAGCTTGTCCATCCACATGTTGGACTTGTGAGGTTGTGGGTCATTTTCATGGCACATGCCTCCTTCCTCGAGTTCCTGATCTTCATGAGTGCATTGCTCGTCAGGTTGCTCTCCTCCATGGTCGTGCATACATCGTCCCTACTGTTCCTCCTCCAACAAGAGCCCACGGGATTCTTCTGGAATGCGCTTCTGCCGGAACACCACCTCTTGTTGTAGCCATTCTCCTCACAATAATGGAATCATCATCCTCATTCGTCACGTTCTCACTGAGGGCGTGCTTAGTGGTCCACCTCCTACGGGTACGTCACCCTTGTTTAACCTTCTTGTCGTCCCCATCACTTCTCATGCTCATACTCTCTCCCCCTCATGTGATTTGTCTTCCCACTCCCACGTCCCCTTGTATGATGGCGTACTGCCTCCTCTCCGGCACTAAGTACATCCTGTCGCCATCTTGGGTTGTTGATGATGCTACGGTTGTTCATATGTGCCCCGTCCGTGAGCTATCTATATTGTTAAGTCCAGTCTTTGTGATCACTTCCACGTACAAAACTGACTGGATCCCCATCCCCGTCCTCGGTGTCGGCACCATCTATTTGACCTGGGCGGCCAGTGATCTTTCCTTGTCTTTGGTACTTTATGTCCCAGCTCTTGAATTCTCTCACCGGTCTTATCATGCTCTCAATGTCTACTGTTTCTCCACCATTTACGCATTCGGCCTTGTTTTTTTTCGTTGATTGAACCAGTGGAAGTGCTGTCATTCACAATCGTTGTCCTCCTGGCAAGGGCTTGTATTAGGTTATGTGTCCCTACTCCATTTCCACACACGCTAGTGATGGTGTTGTTCTTTTCATCCTTTCTCGATCTGGTCACTTGCACCTCGTTCATTACCATCTTTTCCACCTTCCTACCTCTCCTGTTGCCTCATCTTGCGTAGTCTCCCCGCTAATTGTTGGCCTGATTCTTTGTTCCACACCCCATGTGGTGTAAACTACACTCTTTTTATTTTGGAAGGATGCATCAACTACCATTTCCTTCTTCCCCTTTCGTGGATCTCCTGCTCTTTAGTTTTTGCACACTGACATGCTTGGACCTCTCCATGATGAGTCTCTTGTTGAGCAGGCCATGTAAATCCTTGGCCTGATTGATGACTACTCCCACTTCACGTGGGTGTTTTCCTTTGGATGAAAAACGAGGCCATCTAGACCATTCAGTCGTGGTATGCATCTATCTAGTGCCAGAGTCATCACTAGCTGCTCTACTTTCATTTTGATCACGACATTGAGTTCTTTGGTGACACTACGACGTTCTTCAACCATGAGGGCATAGTCCATGAGCTCTCTAGCCCTATTTGTCATAGAAGAATGGGGTCACAAAATACTGGAAGCGCACACTTATCAAGGGCATGCGTACAATGATGGCCGAGGCTGGCTTCCTTGATTGCGGCTAGACATTTTCATCTGAGGCGGCTTGTTATCAAACATGGGTTTGGATCCTGATCCCTTATGACCCTTTTATCCTTGAAACAACACCATTTGAGATATTCTTCAGCTGAATTGCGTACCTTAGCTAGGCTATGGTGTGGGACACCATGACCACCATCTACCTTGCACCCCCCTCTTGATCGGACAAGGTGGATCCACCTATCTGACTATGCAACACCCTCAGGGTCACTCCTCATTCTTGTGCGCATCACTTTTGGGGTCCATTTGTCCATCGCCTCCTTGAGTTGTGTCACGCTCGGTTCTTTGAGAATATGCCTTACATTGCTTTTTATGCAGACCGTTATGTCTCTCCCCTGATCTCAGCCATGTCTTATACCGTAGATGATTTCGTGTTTACAAGTACACCTCCTTCTTCCTTGTCTCTCCCTGTTTCCTTCGTCTTACATCCCTCGCATCCCACCACCCCCAATTTTGTGGCTGCCTCTATATCGCCCTCGTCCGCACCACCCTCTTCCTCTCACTCCCCTCCTCCCATACCCCAGTCAGTCACACCTCTGCTCCATCCTTCACAGCTTCGTCCCTTCGTCCATGTGCGCCATTCCCCATCCATTACTAAGGCCATCCCTGCACCCGCCCCCCCTCCCCTTACCCCTGCAACCTCTACATCCTTCTTGCCTCCTACCTATCTTGCCTCTGCCAGCTCTACTACCCGTGCCTCCCTCGCCTTCCCCGCCTCCTTCTCCTCCTCCCCTTGTCCCCCTCCCATGGCCACGGTGGCCCATCATCTATCTGTCCTCTTCCTGCCCTCTTACCATCCCCCACACCTCCTCCTTCCTCCCCTCCGGGCTTTTCCTTCTCACCTCCCATGGTGCCATCTGCATTGACTGCTGCACAGACAATGAGCTCCCCCTGTGCCCTCTGTCCTTGTCAATGCCCGGAACTCATCCTCCTCTCTATTGAGGATGTCCTTGAGAAATTCCTTCTGTCTTTACTGTCCTAAAATGGCCTATTCAGTGATTTTTTTTTCTACAACTACGCCTCCTCCGTCTTCATCCCCTGTTGCCAAATTCCCCTACCCCTTGTCCCTCACTCCTTTTCTTGACGTCCTTACTTGTAAGGTCCTTTATCCCCTTCTCGTTCCTCCCCCTTTTCCTCCCTTGCCACTTTCTCTCCCCCTCTTCTTCCCCTCTAAATGTCTGCTCTCCACCCACGTGCCCCAGGCCCAGCCTCCTTTCTTGATATCCCTACTTGTTCCTTCTTCTGGATGTGTGCACATGTTGCCTGGGCTCGTCCTCCCAACCTCCCCCCACCCCATCCTCCCCCTCCTGTGTCCTCTCCAAAGCCTCCCTCCCTATATTCCTCCCTTCTTTCCTCCCCATCCTCCACCTCCCTACCTCCCCCCCTTCCCTCCAACCCCCTTGTTCCATCCTGGACATCCCTCCTCCATGTTCGCCAATCTCCTCCCGAACTCATTCTTGTATCACGCACACCCTTACCTGCACCTCCTCCCTCCTCCTCCCCCTCCCCCTTCCTCCTTCTTCCTCCCTGGCCTCATGTTGTTCCCTAGTGGACTGCCCACTTGCCCTTTCTGTCGCACCATCCCCTCCTGCCTCTCCTGTCAGTCCTCCTTCTCCCCCACCCTCCTCACTCGTGTCTGCGCCTGTCCCTTTGCCTGTGTTTGCCTCTTTTTATTCATTGCTGGCCTCTCCAGTGCCTCTCCCTGCACTCCAATCTTCCTCTCCACCACCTTTCCTTTCTCCTCTTTCTTGTCCGCTCACACCCGTCATTGCGCCATCCCCTACGGTCTTCACCACACGCCCTACTCCTCCCCTCCTCCCTCACTGGTCTCTATACCTCTCCCTCCCTCCTTGCCACTGCCCTCGGCTGCACAGCTCCTCTTGCCTCTCCCTCTGCCTGCGTCTATGCCTCCACTGGTGCCCTTGTCTGTCCTTCCTCCTGCATCCTCCTCTCTACCCCCACAAAGCCTGCCCGTCCACCCCTTTTAAGCTACCTACATGCCCTGTCTCTTCCCCACTCTCCTCACTGGCCTTGGCCCCTGTGCCTTGCAATCTCCAGCCGTACATCTTTCATCCGGGTCACACCCATGGTCGTCCCTTCTTTCACATTGAATTTTTCCATGCTATGAATGCCTGTACTGACCATCACTTTGTCAGTTGACCTGTATTTGCTACATGTGCTGTTATGGTCACGTTGGCCCCGCCCGCTTCCTCCTCTCTCCCCCCCTGAGAAGACCAACTCCCCCACTCTTTCCATCCCGCTTGCTCATCCGGACGCCACCAGCTTGCCGCGCTGACCGAGCAAGGTGTGCTTGAGCTTGCTGGTCTTCTCCCTAGTCGCATGGCGATCAAGGCCAAGTGGGTCCTACGCAAAACGTTCACCGCCACAGGTGCTGTTGGCCACTACATAGTTCACCTCAATGCCATGGGCTAATCCTGGATCCCAAGTGTCAAATTTGCTTATACTTATGTTCCTCTCAGTCAGTTCACAACGAGCCGCGTTGTCATCGACTTAACTGCTCACTTCCTGTGGGAGCTTCACCCGATGGACATAAACAACAAATTTCTCCACGGTCTCCTTGAGGAGGAACTGTAAATGGCCTAGCTTAGTGGCTTGAAGGATGGCTCCAATACGGTCTGCTGCCTTCACCATGTGTTGTACGGTCGTTCCAAGTCTCCTTGTTGTTGGAACAAGGATCTTACCTCCACCCTCATCCGTAATGATTTTCATCTAAGTCAGTTTGACTCCTCCCTCATTGTCAGAGGCACGATCATCGTGCCCTCCATCAGTCCGCTGTATTTCAACGGCCATCTCATCGTATCACCCTCCTCCGCAATTGCCGAGGTCAAGGATCTCCTCTTCTTGGTGTACTGCATGAAGGACCTTGGTCACGCGGCTATGTTTTAGGAGATGCAGATTGAGCGGCTCCATAGCTGCCTCCAGAGGTTTCAAGGAAGCCAGGATAACCAAAACCGGGCTGAAGGCCTGTGATGGTGATATCATTTGACCATACACTCTACATCCAGAGTATATTGGTTATCATATGGGATTTGTTCATGATTCATAACCATATCTTGGGCCTCGGGATTCCTGAGTTGGAGGCATTTGAGTGTGAGGCCATGCTAAAAAAGAATCTCATCATGTTGCAATAAGAAACCTTCCCCATTCCCTCATTTTATTGGTACCAGACACATCAGATGGTTTCCCTCATCCGAGTGAGAATGAAATCATATTGTTTCCCATTTTATCCCTCTCATGGAGTGTTTATGGAGTAAGATGGGCATTGTGAGATCTGCTTCCAGATCCAGGAGCTGTACTTCACCGCCTTAGTGTGCAAGGTAGGGGTTAAGAAAAATCTCATCAGCATGATCCACAGACTTTTGTGGTCAATAAAGGTTGCACCTGATTGGTGGAATTCAGTTATCTCTGGCTGGAGGTACTCTGGATAGTGACCTTCACGTTTTGAGTTCAATCCAGCCAGGATTTGGCTGGATTGGTGCTGGGAACATGAAATTCAGTCACTTAAGACAGTTATGGCTTCCTCGGCTTCATCTTAGAAAAAAGGAAGACCGCTCATGAATAAGAAGCAGTGATTCATGGCATCTCATCCAGTGGTTTGGGAGAGAACCAAGCAGATCTCAATGGAAACATTGTAGAAAATGACAAGACTAGCTGACTGACTTGGGAAGGTGAAGGCATTGCATTATTTCTATTGTTTTGGCCGTAACTCAGCATAGTCAAATCGGAACGCTACATAGTCTGAACCTACATGTGCAGAATCTCAAGCCGGACGTTACGATTGGTCACATGCATGCATCCGGTAACAAACGATGGATACACAATGCAAAAAAAATGCAAATCGGGCCCACGGCCAGTCCACCGATGAAATCCTACAAGCTGCACAAAAACTGCAGAAGGTCCCAGACAGCATCCAGGACTCTGGGGCGACCGTCCATCAGCTCCAAGCAGGTAGTCCACCACCAGACGACGCCCCGGTGCCACCTGGGTCCGCATCATTGATTTGCACGAACATGGACACGGCCGAGTGGTCACAATAAACTGTACAAGTCGACAAGAACGTCACAAATCACAACACTCCCCCATTACCCGATGGTACGCATGTCCATACACGTGCAGCACTGAAACGAGTGCAAGGACGAGTGAAAAAATAGTCATGACACAGGCACATACACACCCTGTACTCAACCACTCTCAGGTAAGGGGCGAAGTCCAACGGAACGAATGGTCACCAGAAACTTCTCGCACGCCATTGCCTTCGTCAAGAAGTCAGCACGCTGCATGTCAGTGCCGACCCATACGATGGAGATCACGTATCGCTCTACGAGATCACGCACGAAGTGATGCTCAACCGCAATGTGCTTCGTGCGAGCAGAAAAGACACCAGAGTTGTCTGCAATGGCAAAAGCACTCTGGTTGTCACAGCGAAACACAATGGCGGACACTGACTGACCTAGCTCAAAGAACAGGCGCTGCAGCCACACTGCCTCAGCAGCCCCTGCACCCAGAGCAACATACGTTGCCTCCGACAAGCTACGTGTAATGCAACCCTGCTTCCCACTTTGCCAGGACACAGCGGTACCACCAAGCAAGAACACGTAACCGGTGGGAGTGCGTCCATCTGGGCTCCAGCCCAGTCGCTGTCGTTGTATCCATCAAGAACCGCCGAGCATTGTCCACAAAAGCAGAGTCCGAGGTACGGCGTGGAAACCACGTACCGTACCACTCGCACAACCGCCTAGAGGGCTCTAGCACGTGGAGCCTACGAGAACTGTGCAAGGAGGTTGATGGTAAAAGCGATGTTGGGGCGTGTGGTTTAGGCCAGGTACATCAGAGATCCGATGAGGTGGAGGTACAAGGTCACATCCACTGTCTCCTCCAGCTGTGTGGGATCGTCCACCTTCAGGGCGTCTTTCCCGTCAGGTGTGAGAGGTGTGGAGGCCGTGGGCACTGCGCCAAGGAGGACACTAAAGCGCTCCCCCACAACGCGTGCGTATCGGACCTGATGCAACAGAAGCGTCCGGCGTTTACGGTCTCGTATGATCTTCATGCTAAGAAATACCACTGCAGGACCAAGGTCCTTCATCCTATAGGCAGTCCGGAGGACCACCTTGGCCTCCTTCACGGTCTCCATGGAGGGAGACGCGATCAGGAGGTCGTCCACATAGACCAGGATGGCAGTAAACCGCTCAGGCGCTTGTCAGATGAAGAGAGAGGGATCTGCCTTGCTCTGTACATATCCCGCACAAGTCAGAGCGCCTGTGATCTCCTGGTTCCAGTACCGAGGAGACTACTTGAGTCCATACAAGGACTTGCGCAAGCGCCAGACCTTGTCACCGTCCTCAAAGCCTGGTCGTTGGACCACGTAAATCTCCTCATCCAGACGGTCATAGGGGATCACATTGTTCATATCCATCTGGTGCAGTTCCCAGTCATGCTGAGCCACCACACCAAACAGAGCGCGAGCTGAGGTTATGCAGCCGACAGGGGCAAAGGTGTCAGTGTAATCAACGCCCTCAATCTTTGAGTACCCCTTGACGGCCAAGCGAACCTTGTGGCGTTCCAGTGAGCCATCGGGCTTCACCTTCTTGTGAAAGACCCACTTGACCTGAATCACCTTTCTCCCAGGTGGAAGGTCGACTAGCTCGTAAAATCCGTGCTCTCGGATGGCACGAAGCTCATCCTCGCATGCAGTACCTCAAGCGTCAGTATCCGCTGATGAGAAGGCATCCCTCAGTGTGCCCGGATCAGGCACTAACAAGGGAGAGCTCTGAGTGGCAAGTGCACAGGCCTCAGAAATGGGCCTGGCGACCACAAGGTCAGCTGCTGCATCACAAGCAATACGAGACTCGCGAGTGACCAGATCGTGCCCTACAGGACACGCTAGATGTACCTCTGTGTGATCTGTATGGACAATCAGGCCGAGGGCCTTTGTGCCGGGATCGCCACTCGCAACACTGCGAGTGGAGCGCCTGGGTGCAGGGCCTGGCACTCTCTCGGCTTTGGAGCCCAACATTCGAAGACGACCATCGGGATCACGCGAGTAGCCTGGGCTCGAAAGGCTCACCGCAGGCTCAGAGACAGGCATGACCACATCCGGTGAGGACTGAGGCACAGGGGCAGGTGATGTACTGGGAGGAGAGGCTGGTGAACTCATGGGAGACGTAGAACTGGGTGTGGTAGTAGGACCACCCACGGAGATAAGAGTATTGGTGGATAGAGGGACAACATCATGGGTGTCTGTGGGGCGCGAAGGCGTAGGAGAGGAGACAGGCTGGGCGGGAGAGGTCTCTGGGCCGAGAGCGATGATCGCCGGGTCATCAAGAGCCGGAGACCAAGAAGTGCAGGGGGCTTGAACGTACACATCAGCCGGACGAGAGGTGCTCGTAGGCTCAGACTCCCCCATCCGTTGAGAAACCTCACACGTCGGAACATGTGTGACAGACATCGACACAATCGAGGTCAGGTCGCGGTAGGTTAGAGACTCAAAGAAGATCACGTCGTGAGACTCAACAATGCGATGACGGGCGGGGTCCCCAAAATGCCAGGCCTTTGAACGCGGGGAGATGCTGACAAAGGCACACAAGTGACCCCATGGAGAGACATTTGACCCCTACTGATCCTCGGTGTACCACACAGAAGCCATAGAGCCACAGACACGAGAAAGACGCAGATCGGCACGGTGGCCAAACCAGAGCTCGTACGATTGGAACGTGGTATGGAAGAGGACCGTGCGGGAGGCGGTTCCAGACCCATGTCATGTAGGCGAATCCTTCAAAGGCGAAGGATTCCGGGAGACCGCATAGCACAAACTGCATCTTGCATGGTGCGGTTCCAGCGCTCAGAGACACCATTCTGCTGAGGAGTGGCAGGAGCAGAGACTTGGTGAAAATCCCGCGCTCGGCAAAGAAACTGTCCATCTCGCCAAGAAACTCGCCGTCGTGGTCCGAGCGGAAGGTATGCAGCGAGGGGCGAGACTGACGCTCAGCCATCACTAGCCAAAGATGAACGGCTAGAGCAGCATCACGCTTCTGGCGCAGGTTGTAGACCCAGCCCATCTCGGTGAAGTCATCGGTCAGGGTCAGGACGTATCGGCCCCGATCGGACAAAGACTCAACCCGGAGAGGACCGAGAAGGTCCGAATGGACCAGCTCGAGAGGAGGAAGGGCTCGAGAACGGGAGTCAGGATAGGTGTAGTGATGCATCATACCCTGAGCGCAGAACAGACAATCGGTCTTGGGCGGCTTCTCGAAAGAGGCCGCGTCAAGACCAAGTGCAGGCTGTGTCCTAATGAGCTTCAATACAGTGTCGGAGCCCACATGACATAGACATTGATGCAGTAGGCGTTGGTGCTTAGCGGACAAGACACCAGTGACAAACACACGAGCAGGAGGGGAAGGGGAGCAAGGAGAAGAAGAGATCTGAGGAACACGATGTAGATCATCAACAGAGGCACGAAGAACAATACTGCGAGTATCAAGAGCAGACACTGTCGTGGAGTCTGCAGTGTGCTCCACAGAGAGTCCCATCGGAGTGCATGCATGCACGGAGAGCAAGCTGAGCTCAAGGTGAGGCACAAAAAACACGTCGGAAAGATACAAGGGGCGGACGGACCATCAAAGCACACAAACCCAACACCCTGAACCGGCAAGGACTGATCAGAGCCTATGGGAATGGAACGAAAAGACACCACAAGACCGAGGACAACAAAGTCACTACGACGACAGGTCATGTGGTGAGTGGCACCGGAATCGATGATCCAAGTACCACCCGAATCACGACTGGAGGACGTCACTGTGCAACGGGCAATGGAACACTCGGCTGTAGACGGGCGCTCGGCAACAGAGGAGGGAGAACGACGAAGGGCACATAGGTGAGACTCAGAAATCCAATTTGTGTTATCACATGCCAGTTGTGCTCCCCCACACGAGTCATCACGAGATACGAGAACAGACAAACAGACGGTCTGTGAACCACCCGGCTGTGACGACACACTCGCACCTCCCTAAGAGCGAATCACCAGGAGCTGACGAAGCTTGGCGATGGTGAGGAAGCGGGAACTGCTGCGGTCGTGGTCGCCGCAGGACCAGAGGCTGTGTTGCTCGATGCAGACCGTTGTGCGTGTGCAGCCTGAAGACCGCGAGTCATCTGCGTCCAGTTGAGCGGCTGCTGGCACTCAGTGTAGCGGCGAGCACCTCCTCAGCTGTAGCACTGAATAATACATCCACTGCTACCGCCTGATGACTGCTGCTGCTGTGGCAACTGCTGACCTGAGCCACGCTTCTTTTTTCCCTTCTTCCCCCGTGCTGTTGCTACCACACCATGCGTCTGTGTCAAGGTAGCCGGGGTGGAAGGGGAAGAGGAGGGTGTGCCAGAGGATGGAGAAGGGAACTACAAGAGAGGCGTCGGTGGTGACGCAATCACCGGTGCAGCAAGTGAACTCTCCTGATGGGCGACAGCTGCCTCACAGGCGGAAGTCACCTGGAGGAAAAGCTGATGCGCCCAAGGAAGAAGCTGAAGGGAGGTGGAGAAGGGCTCGAGCGCGAAATCACTGTACCCCGAGAAGATCTCGGCATGCTCAAGACGGACTCCGATCATGAGTGTCCGAAGCGTCCACAACTTTGTACCTCCTGAGGTCCCAAGGCGCATGTAGATGTGCATGGCGCGCTGCTAGTAAGTGGCTACATGCTCAGTAGGTCCCTGACGAAGGGAGTGGAAGGAGCGGATGTGAGCCGCGCGGGTGGCGTGCGTCTTTGCAGCAAGCAAGGACAATGCCTGCTCCCAGTCCTGACGTGGGTCAGCACCCGCGCCTGTGCCGGCCTCTCCAAGGAAGGGGCGAAAGTCCACGACGGTCTCGCAAGGCATGGCGTAAAGGAGTTCGCGCATTGCCCGAGCTGCTGTCAGCACCTGAGCACGGTCCGTAACCTGGTACTGACTGTGGTCGTAGGGCCAAACCCTCTCTGAAGTGGCCCAGACTTGGAAGAGGGTCTCCCTACAGTCAAAGCCGTCCTCGCTGACATATCGTGGGGACGTTGTCTCGAAGTCCTTAGGTTGCTGCTCTATAGCGAGAGCAACCACCGACTGGGGAAGACGAGGGATGGGGAAGACGAGGGATGGGGAAGACACCGGGACAAGGAAAGTCACCGAGGTAGGGCTCACGCCAGGATCGGATCTTCGGGAAAAGGGAACCGGAATGTGTCTTCAGCTGGCGGAGACACTCCTGAAGTACGCGAATCTCCCTCTCGGGAATGTCATCCTCCATGCTTGGCATGTCAGGGTCCTCCTCCAAAGGATCAAGAAGTGGCGGGTCATGTCCTGTCGCTCTCCTCGGTGTAGATGCTGACTGCTGTGCAGAAGGTATGATACCGCCGAACCCCCCAGAGGTCTGCTGTGGGACCGTGGACTGACTCTAAAGAAGACCAGTGAGAGTGTGGATGGCGTTGGTCTGCTGTTGCTATAGGTAACGTATCTCATCTTGCTAACTCCGAAGGTCCTCAATAGCCTGCGAGCGTGGGCTCAGGACCCCTGAGGAGGAGGGGGGATGAGGTGGTCCTTTGTCCTTGTCACCAGTTGGAGCCATGTCAGCGCTCAGTATGGGGCCGAACGTAAAAAATGCTCCGAACGAGAAACCAACAGCGTTTCTCAAGGAGTTGAATCATTTTTCTCAAGGAGAAAAATGAAGTTTTGACCATGAAATTGCTGACATCAGCAAAGCCGATGATGACGTCAGCATTTTTTATGCTTGCAAAAAAGCTAGCGTTTTTTTAAAAACGCTAACATTTTACGATGGCGTAAAATACGCCAGCAATTTTTTTGGAGGTCACGCAAACTTTGCATGTCCGGTGGGGATGACCTCGTCCCCCCCTACTCGTGGCTATGCAAGGGCTGCGCAAGCCTGTGCAGTGCCACGTAGGTCTATGCAGTACTACGCAGTTTCTGCGTAGTGTTGTGTAGTTACTGCGTAGCTGCACAGCTGTTGCTACTGTCGTTGTAGCAGCTGCAATGTTGCTGCTATGCTGCTGCTACTTTTGCTACTGTTGCTACGCTACTGTTGCTGCTAGCGGCTGCGGATGTCGTCGCTTTTGCGAGTTGCTATCGTCCCGCGTTGCCAGTGTTCGCAGCCGCCGCTACAAGCTGCTGCTACGAGCTGGTACTCCCTTTTTTTGTACAGGCTGGCAGCCAGATACGGCTGCTGCTGCCACCAGGTGCTACTGCTGCTGCTGCTTGGCTTGGCTGCTGGAGCTAGTAAATGCCGCAGCTCACCCGATGAGGTGGTGGGGATTGCGTGATGATGTCGTTGCTGAAAAAGCCTGCAACAAGTCCTAGGATACGGCGGCAGCGGTGACTCTCACTGTTGTTGCCGGTGCTGCGTCTCTACGGCGCAGCTCAGTGAGAGGGGTCTCCTTGCTCAGATACCATGGGAAAATGCGTGGAAGCTTCCTAGCAATATTGCCGCCGACTAGGCGTCAGTGCCTGGTCAGACGGTGACGACAGTCACAAGTCGTGCACACAATGGCAAGGGTCTGGCTAGGCGACACAAGGCAAAGTGTTAGAATTCTTCAATAGCATTTGCAGAGAGAAATGACAAATGACAGGTCCATGGCATAAGAACCTGCCGCGGCGCACGGCGGGTGTCGCACGCGGTAGTGCAAGATCTGTCCTAAAACCGGCCCAAAACCACTGTTTTGGCCGTAACTCAGCATAGACAAGTCAGAACGCTACGCCGTCTGAACCTACATGTGCAAAATCTCAAGCCGGACACTACGATTGGTCACATGCATGCATCCGGCAAAAAACGGTGGACACACAATGCAAAAACATGAAAATCGGGCCCACGGCCAGTCCACCGATAAAATCCTACAAGCTGCAGAAAAGCTACAGAAGGTCCCAGACAGCATCCAGGATTATGGGGCGACCGTCGATCAACTCCGAGCAGGTAGTCCACCACTACCTGCTCGACGTCCCGGTGCCACCTGGGTCCGCATCAGGGATCTGCACGAACATGGACACGACCGAGTGGTCACAATAAACTATACAGGTCGACAATGTCACAAATCACAACACATCCCTGATGTGCGATGTGGACCCAATTGGCGTTGGAGCACCAAGAGGTGGTGATCCCACCCACCAGGAGCTGTCTGGGAGCTCCCACACAGTTGATACAAAGTCCCGGGTGCTAGCTGAGGTGCTCTGTAGTTTGTTTTGCAGTTGCTAGAGCTTTCTCAGATGGACTGGCTCTTGAGCCTGATTTGCATTTTCTGTTTTTTTTGTCCACCGATCGATGCCAGACGTGAATGTGTGACTTGTTGTAGCTTTTGGCTCAAGATTCTCGAGGTTCATATGGTATTGTGTTTGGATGATTATGCATAGAGTTATGCCCAACACAGTGATTTTGGGCCGGTTTTAGGAAAAATTGACAATGCCGCGTGCGTCACCCGCCATGCGCCGTAGCAGGTATTTATGCTCTGTGATTACTAGTTGTCATCTCTCTCTCTCTCTCTCTCTCTCTCTCTCCCTCCCTCCCTCTCTCTCTCTCTCTCTCTCTCTCTCTCTCTCTCTCTCTCTCTCTCTCTCTCTCTCTCTCTCTCTCTCTCTCTCTCTCTCTCTCTCTCCCCATCTCTATGCTTTAGTAAGCTACTGGCACTTTTGAAGCTTTACACGTCTACCCAGCCTAACCCTTGGTGTTCCTTGCACGTGCTTACTTGCTAGTATTTAAGCTGACAAGTCAGTGTCACCACGTCAGCGGCAGCAAGGCCAGGAGACTTCCTAGTAGTTTCTTACTAGAGGCCAAACACATAGGGATTGTATCTGGATTACAGGACTACCTTGGCCTCCTTCACAGAATCCATTGAGAGAGACGTAATCAGGAGGACATCAACATAAAACAAGATGGTGGTGAAGTGCTTAGATGCCTGTTGGAGGAAGAGACACAAATCAGTCACTTCCTACATAGCCAGCACGTGTCAATGTGCCCATGATCCCAAGTTATAGTACCTGGATGATTGTTTGAGGCTGTACAAAGTTGTACGCAAGCGTCAGACATCGTCTTTGACTTGTAAAGCCGGGTGGCTGTATCATGTAGAAATTCCATTTGGTATACCTCTTAGTCGTGATAGGCCACATCGCCAAACTAAGCAAGAGTTGTAGTTATGATTCCAACAGGTACAAGGGTGTCTGTACAATTGAGACCCTCAACCTATGCAAATCCTTTGGCCATAAAGGACTCCTTGTAGTAGACCAGTGGGCCATTTCGCTTCAATTTCTTGCCAAAGACCCACTTTGCCTGTATGAATTTCCACACGAGGGGAAGGCTTCCTAGACACCATGCTCTTGGATAGCATGGAGCTCTTCCTCATAGATTGTGTGCTAGCCTGTCATTTTCTCCACCAAGAGCACCTCCTTCAACATACCCGGATCAGGCGATGTCGAGGGAGAATCTCGGGTGGCCAAGACACACGCATCAGACATGGGTCGGACCATGACAAGGTTGGACGGAGCATCGCACGTGATTGCGAACTTATGTGATGCTTGATCGTGACTGATCGGGCATGCTGGGTGTACCTTAGTTAAGGTTGCATGGGCACTAAGCCCAATGGCATTCGTGCCAGGATCACTGCTCCCAATGCTATGGATGGGGCATCCAGATACCGAGACAACCAGCCAATTGGTCGTAAAGGGCAGGGGTTGGAGCAAGCCACTGGGGTCACAAGTGAAGGAGGTGCTCACCTCAGGATGGGAAGTAGGTGGGGAGCCAGTTGTAGACATAGAGGATGAAGGGGACACAGGCGTAGCAGATGCGGGCTTATAGGCAGGCGGAGAAGTAGGAGCAAAAGAGGGTGCAATCTTAGGAGATATAAGTGAGGAGGTAGGGTAAATGACTACCACAGGGGCAGACAAAGTGGAGGCCATCAGGACTGCTAGAAAGAAAAAAATCACCAAGTCCATGGGGGGGGGCTGCATGAATTACTGCAAAGAGAGACACAGGCATAGATGCATGCGTAACCATAGGGACCGACGATTCCATAGAACCAACCATCACAACAGTTAGATCTTCATTTACTGGTGATTGAACAACAGGTTGGGAGGTCTGGACAGACCCATCCACAGGCCTCGACTCCCCCATCCATCAGGAATTAACAAATATGGGAGAATTTTTGGTCATCAAGGAGAGGATGCCGGAGAGGTCCATGTTACCAGGAACCTCAAAGAAGAGGGAAACTAGGGACTCTACAACGCGGTGACGGACAGGGTCCCAAAAGCGCCAGGCCTTTGACCGCGGCGCAATTATGAGAAAGGCACACATAAAAATCTGTGTGGATACCTTGGACCTCTGGTGATCCTCAGTGTACCAAACATAAGCCAGGGAGCCCCAAACATGTGCGAGCCAAAGGTGTCAGAAGAATGGAGTGAGTGGTGGAAGCGACAACAAGAGCAGGAAGAAGCGGAGCGATTTGACAGACATGGACATGCTGTCGGGGGCAATGAGTTCGTCGCAAAATGCACAAAAAGGAGTCCTGAGTAGAGGTAGAGCAATAAGGTAGAGCTGTGAGGTAGACAGATGATTAGTGAGAGTTCTTCGGAGCGGATTGTGAGGAGGACTGAGCGAAGAAATGAAAGTGATGGAGCGAAGAGTCAAGAGCTGAGAGTGGAGGCCAAGCAAAGAATGGGCGAGGAGCAAGCAGAGCAAAGACACGGCAGCGAAGCCAAAACCAAAGGCGAACAGGATAGAGAGAACTGTTCTGGTTATCCTTGGAGAGAATGAACATCCTCCGTATATTCAACAGAACAGGACAAAATCAAGCATCAACGGCCTCTTTCCGCTAGCCGTACGCGTAGTGACATGATCGCTTATTAGGGGCGGCTCGACCCCGGTGGAACGGTCATGACTGACTACTCGTTGCCGAGGAGGTTCAGTCTGAGACTTGAACCTGTATCGAGAGCTCCAATTATCCGAGGGGTGTTTTAGTAGGGAGATGACCTTGTCGGAATCATATTTCTGACAGCCCCCCTGGGTCCGACAAGGTATGAAGACCTGAGTGCCTATAGGGCATCAGTGTCCAGGTGGCGTTGCCTGGTGGGGGGAGTAACCACTCAACGGAGGGATCTGATGATCGCGTTGCAGAGACTTGGATTCCACGCTACTGCCACAAGGGTGTGCGACATAGATGCGACGGGTGACACTGCTTCGATTATTTTATGATAGACAATACGGGTGGTGCGACGAAGGCATCTCTTGATGTCTTGAAGGGTTGTTGTGTATGCCCTTGGAGGACACCCGGGATTGTCATAAAATCCTTGTAGGAAGAGGGAGATTTGATACCCACGAAGGAATTACTGCCTTGTCTTGACTTTTACGGTACCATACCAGTCATGGATGTTGTCTCCAAACTGATCGAGCTCGGGAATGTGCATCCCGTTGAGGGCTTGTGCTTCCATGTTGTTGGTTGTGAGAGTGTGTGGCAGTTCCTGGCATTTGTTCACCATCGTACCTTAGCAGCTTTGTCCTACTGATGATGGTGCTGGTGATGATGAGAAGAGCAGAGATGAGAGGACTTCTTTGAAGTCTGCCGTGGAGGGATGTCGTCTTGTGTTGCTTGATTTTCCAAGGTTGGTGAGCAGAAGGATGAGTGATGTATAATGTCTCTGGCACAGAACTTCTTCAAGGTGGAAAGGAGACTGCTGATGGGGCTGGGTACAACAGCGAGTTGCGTGTCCTGATGTAGAGGAGTTGGTGTGGGTGCAGATTTCAGAGTGGTGCTGTTGACTGGGCAGAGTCTTTGCGCTGAAGGGAGATCAATGATGAGCGAATGGGCGCAAGGCTGAGACCACGTGTGCTACTGATGAAAGAGGTGTAGGATGTGACAAGGGGAGGGTGAGAACAGACGCGCTGCGAGAAATCTATTGCCAGTGGGGATGCATGCCGCTACAAGTAACAGCTGACGTGCGTAGATCCGTGTGCTGGTGTCAGATGCAAATGACTGCTGATGATGGCTGTCAAGACTGGTGATGACAGATGTGTGGAATCGGGGACGGACCACGTGCGCTTTGGAGAGGAATCGGCGTGGGCGCAGGTCACCGCGAGATTGGTTTTTTGACTGAGCGGACCCTTGTGCCGAGCGGATGATGATGATTGAGGAGGCTGATCTGCAGATGAACTAGGCGCAGGGGTGAAACCACGTGCATTGCTGATAATAGAGGGGTACAATGCGGCAAGGGGAAGGCAGAAGCCAACGCGCCGTGAGAAATCTGCTGTCAGTGAGGGTGCAGACCACTGTGAGAAAGACAGCCGACGCGTGCAAGTCCGTGTGCTGGCGAAAGATGCTGATGATCATTGATTCGGAGGAAGCGGATGGATGATGGAGTTCTGGGTGCAGGGCCGAAACCACGTGCACTGTGGAGAGTCAGCGTGGGCGCAGGTCGCCATGAGATTGGCAGTTCGACCGGGCGGATCCTTGTGCCGAGCGGATGCCGAAAGCTGATGATGAGAAAGCGGCAGTTTTGATGATGAAGAGGTGGGCGCAAGGGCGAAACCACGTGCACTACGGTTGATGGAGAATGATGAGGAAAGATGGTGATGAAAGGAAGTTGATGATGATGAGGGAGCAGAGGAGACTGGTGAGACTGAGTGCGGCAGAGGAACTGGTGGAGTAGATGGGTAGATAATGATAAAGAGGAGGAGATGACAATGTGGCAGATGTAGTAGACAGATCTTTTGATGTTGGGAGAGTGACGGCTTGTGTCCCAAGTTGGCCCGAGACCGACAGGAAAGAAGACTGGTGTTGTCCGATGTCCTGACATCAGGAGGAAGGCTGCTGCAGCAAGAGAAGTAGAGATGCTCGCGGGTTGTCAGGAGAGTGACGGCTTGTGTCCCAAGTTGGCCCGAGACCGGCGGGTAGGAAGACTGGTGGTGTTTGATGTCCTGACAGTGGACGGAGCTTTGCTGTGCTGAGAATGAGGAGACGGCATGAGAAGGTGCTTAAGAGGGAGAAATGAGAGGACGGCGGATGATGAGGATGATACTAATGAAGCAGATTGTGGCGGTTGTGGCGGTTGAAAGAGGTTAGGATGAAAAGGCGTTGCGGGAGGCAGGATGGCGGTTGAGATGTAACCGTGTTACGCGGTCATAGGGGATGTCAAAACCAGCAGGGAGGAGAGGAGAAACAGGTGATAGGAGATCTGTAGAGAAAGTGGTTAGTAGAAATTAATTTAGGCAAAGTGGAGGAGAGCTAAAAAGCTTCGTCAAAGATGGCGGCAGAAGGCGACTCGAGAGCTTCTTACGGCTACTGGTGGTTGGAGAGTTGCTGGTTGTTGCCACGGGCATAGAATTGGACGCAGGGCTTGGTCCTGACAGTTGAAAGATCACCACACCGTGAGAGGCAGTTGAGTTGACGCTGCTGACATCAGCTGCTCATGAAGCAGGAATTTGCAGGGAACCAATGACGTGGTCAGGGGAAACCAGGTGGTGTTATCTGATGCTCTGGTACCATGTCGGAAGAATGGGGTGAGTGGTGCAAGCGGCAGCAAGAGCAGGAAGAAGCGGAGCAATTTGACGGACATGGACATGCTGTTGAGGGTAATACAAAGCGCACGAAGTTAGTCGTACAATGCACAAAAAGGAGTTATGAGTAGAGGTAGAGCAATAAGGTAGAGCTGCGAGGTAGATAGATGATTACTGAGAGAGAGAGAGAGAGAGAGAGAGAGAGACAGAGTGGAGTNATAGAGAGAGAGAGAGAGAGAGAGAGAGAGAGAGAGAGAGAGTCAGAGTGGATTGTGAGTGATGGGCGGAGGAGGACTTAATACAGGAATGAAAGATGGAGCGAAGAGTCATGAGTTGAGAGTGGAGGCCGAGCGAAGAATGGGTGAGGAGAGAGCAGAGAGAAGACATGACGGCGAAGCCGCGGAACCAAAGGCGAACAGGATGGAGAGAACTGTTCTGGTTATCCTTGGAGGGAATGAACATCCTCCGTATATACAACAGAACATGAAAAAATCAAGCATCAGTAGCTTCTTTTCGCTAGCCGTATGCGTAGCAACATGATCGCTTATTAGAGACAGCTCAACTCCGGTGGAACGGTCATGACCGACTAGTCGTTGCCGAGGAGGTTCAGTCCGAGACCTGAACCTGTATCGAGAGCTCCGATTATCCGAGGGGTGTTTTAGTAGGGAGAGGACCTTGTCGGAATCGTGTTTCTGACAGAAGGTCCACATGATGGCCAAATCTGAGCTTGTACGATGTGACATAACTGGCAGAGGATAATTCCGGAGGTGAAGGACTCTAGGAAAATGCTCTCGGCTTGCATGGAAAGCTCCGCATCCTCATTGGTGCTGTTCCATCCCTCAAACACACCATTATACTGTCGTGTGGGAGGGGGGGGGGATGGGAAGCTGGTGAAAGGCATCATGGTTTCCATCTTTCCACGGAACTCTCCACCACATCAGACCAGAATCTGTGGAGAGTATGAAGCTACTGAAGCTGAGCCATGACCAGCTCGCCTATGGTCATAGGCAAACTGCCAAGATGGAATCAGACTTGTGGCAGAGGCTGTAGACCCACCGAATCTGGGTGAAGTTAACGGTGAGGGTAAGGAAATATTGACTGTGGTCCAGAACGGAATCGACAGGGAGGGGACCAAGCAGGTATGAAGGAATCAGCTCCAACGGGTATTGTGCCCAGGAGACACACTCAAGGTAGGTACAGAAATGCATCTTACTCTGAGATCATGAAGGAAAGCCGGTCTTTGAAAAATTCTCAAAAGGAAGTTGCATCAAGACTGAGGACAGGCTGCATTTGGATGAGCTTGGACACAGTGTTCATGCTCACATGACATGTACATCTGTGTAGAAAGTGCTGGTGCTCAAGCGAGAGCACCCCGGTAATAAACATGTGTGCAACATGAGAAGACGGAGAAGAAAAAGAGAGTAGGCATCTATGCCACAGTGTAGATCATCTATGATGGGTACATGGAGCACAACACAAATGTTGCTAGCACACCCTGTGGCAAAATCAGTAGAGTGCTCAACAACAAAACCAATCCTGGTACATGCATGAACTGAGATTAGGCTGAGCTTAAGAGCAGGGAAAAAAGGCACATCAGAGATGTGTAGTGAGCCACAGGGACCATCAAAGTGAACAGCTCCAACCCCCTGGACAGGCAGGGTCTGCCCGGATTCTGTGGAAACAAAGGGAACGGTCCAAACAGGACCAAGGATGATGAAGTCAGCATAACAACAGATCATGTGATGAGAGGCACCTAAGTCAATGATCCAGGTCACACTCATCTCACGACCTTTCTTTGTCCTTGAGCAATGTTCCACAGAGCACTTATCTTGTGTTGGATGCCCAACAGAGGACATTTTAGAAACGATGCATGACACAAGCATAGTACTCATGAAACGAAGCAGTGGTGTCAGGCTCAGGCTCATTCTCATCACACAGGCTAAGCCTCCCACAGGCATCATCACGGGCCAAAAAAAACACAAGACACACTGATAGTGGACCACTTTGCTGTGTCAATAAGCTTTAATTCCATAAAATACAAAGCACTAAAAACTGATGGAGCTCCACAATGGTGTGGTCCCAGTCATTGCTGCTCAAAGTGGAGGCAGGGGAAGGTGGCACCTCAAAGACCATTGGTGCTGTCTACTTCTGCCCCTTTCCATGCCCATTGTTCCCCCTTTTCCCCTGAAAGACTATTGAATTTTTTACATTTCAATAGTCATAGGATAGGCATACCTGAATGAAGAGGTCATCGAGGATGTCACTGTGGTTACTGCTACCTTGCCTAATTGGTGTGCCTAGGCTACCTCCTTGGTCCACATCTTTTCAGGAAGTAGCGCAGTGTCCAAGGAAGGAGCTTGATATGAGCAAATTGATCCTCAAGGACAATTCAATCAAAGCCCGAGAACATGTCACTAGAATCCATGTTGGATCCAAGCATGATGGTGCCAAGAGTCGAGTGATGAGAGCTGCCAACAGTCCTCTTGCGGGTGTAGAACCACATGGCACGCTGACACTGTTCACCTGTTGACTCGAACACTCATTTATAAACATTTTTAACTCGGCAAGCAGATGGGACCTTGTTGTGTGGGTCTCTACAGCAGATAGGGTCAGCGAGGGTCTGCCCATGTCCCTGTCCTCATTGTGCTCAGGAAGGTCTGGAAGTCAACTATCAGCTCCTTTGGAATCGCGCGTAGAAGGCCCTGCATTGCATGCACTGCTGCCTGGACATGTCCCTTGTTGGAAGTCTGGTACTAGCTCAGGTAGTACGGCCAGACCCCCTCTATGTCAGCTCCCACCTGGAACAACACCTCCCAGGAGTCAAATTCGAACATTACTCGTGTAGCCTGGGAGGTGTTTCAAAATCCTTTGGTTGTTTCCCTATGGGGAGGGTGGCCTCAGGTATCAGAGTAGGTGAACGAAAGGGGAGGGGAACACTTCTGAGGAGACCACCTCCAAATGAGAAGGCCTTTGTCTGCCTCAAAGTGCACTCATGCAAAGGAGTTCCAGGGAATGTGTTGAGGAGAATGTAGCTCAGCCGCTCCTGAATGACGCATATCTCCTTGGTCCATGGATCCACAGGCGTCTCCTTCAGATCATTAACCAGATGTGCTGCTCCAACATGATCATCACACTCTTTCTTGAGGACGCGCTACAGTGTGCCCGTGATGCGAGAAGTTCAGTACTGATCTACCATCACTGCACTGACCCCAACTTTCCATGTTGGCTGCTAGTGCACGCCCAGATGTGCCAGTAGCAGTTGGTTGATCTCCTCCAGTTTGGCATTCTACTGGTGAAAATTTTGCTAGAACTTTGCCTACTGCTACTAAAGATGGGAGACTTTCTGCAGGCGTGGACTCATCACCTCCCATGATGTATAGCCGGCTGTGTCAGCCAACCCCTTACCCTTTCCAAGAATAGACGCCCCGAGTGAGGCTCTATGCTATTGTTGCTTCTGTTTCCACTGCTACAACACTAACAAACTGCACTAATGACATCCGGCAAATCATCCACCGGACGCCTCGGCAGCCTTCCGGAGAAAAATCCCCAGATGGAATTTTGTTACTCATTCTAGTCAATTATTCACCAGCAGTCGGACCGCGGCCGGCTCCCAGAGCCGCCGCGCACACCCCAACCTTGGAAGCCCCTATTTCCTTCATTACTTGTCCGATTCCGGTGAAATAACTTCCACCAAATTCAACGACTTTTCAACTTTCAGGTGCAATCCTCCATTTTAGGATCCAAGGAATCCTCAAGCTGCTAGATCCAACTGCGAGGATTTTTCCTCTCTCTGGCGGCTCGTCAGGGCCTCCTGGCGCAGCAGTTGGGCATGCAGAGGGAGAATTCAACATTCTCCCCCTTGCACCTGCCATGCCCACTGCTCCTGCTTGCTCTCATTCACCTTCCGCTACACCCTCCAGCCCATCAGAGCTGGTCATCCCAAGCCTGACCACGCTCAATGCGTGCAGGTCCACGGGTCGGGCTTTAGTCAAGCAATCCGCAAGCATGTTGCGCGTGCTGCACTGCTGCAGCACCACCTGCCCCTTTTCAACCATGTCCCGTTCGTAGTGGTAATGCACGTCAATATGCTTCGTCCTCCTGTGCTACGTCGGGGTTGTTGGTCAGTGAGATGGAGCCAATATTGTCCTCTTGCACCAGTGTAGGCTCTTGCTGCGGCACGCCCAGCTTCCCCAGCAACCTGCAGAGACACACCGCCTCCTTGACCGCCTCGGCCAGCGCAATGTACTCTGCTTCCACTGTGGAGGTGGCGACACAGTCCTGTTTTCTGCTGCACCACGAGACTGCTACACCAGCAAGGAAGAATACGTAGCCGGATCTGGACTACCGCTTGTCCACATCACCAGCGTAGTCTGCATTCGTGTAGTAGACGAGACACAAGGGGTCCGCCCGCCCCTTGCCATCGAACCTCAACGCACATGCCGTGTCGCCTGTAGGTAGCGGAGGATGTGCTTGACCGCCTGCCAGTGTAGTGGCCCTAGATCGGCCACGTACCTGCTCACTTGGCCTACCGCATAGACCAGGTCCGGTCGATTCGTCACCATGGCATACATAAGGTTGCCCACCGCCGATTGGTAGGGCACTCCTACCATATCCTCCCGCTCTTCTTTTGTTTACCGCACCATTGTTGTACTCAGTTCACAGGTCGTGGAGACCGGACTACCAACTAGATTGCAGTCCTCCATGCCGTACAGCTTCAGTACCTTGGCCACATATTTGGCCTGCCTTAGCTCAAGCGTGCGTGCCCTCCGGTTCCGCGTGATGCTCATCCCGAGGTAGTACTCCAGGTCCCCTATGTCTGACATCTGGAATATGCTGCTCAGCTGCTCTTTCAACCGATGTAGGCTCGGCAGATCCGTCGAGCAAAAAATCAGATCGTCCACGTAGAGTGTGACGATGTGATGGAGCTGCTTGTTTCGCCACACGTACACGCTATGATCCGCTTCACAGCGCTTGAATCCGAGTTGTGTCATGAAGCTGTCCATCTGTTGGTACCAGCATCTGGGTGATGTTTTTAGCCTGTACAAGGACTATCACAGCTTACACACCTTGCCCTCCGACGCCTCCACCCTCTCTGGTACCTTCATATAGATCTCTTTGTCTATGATGCCACTGAGGAAGGTCGTCTTTACATCCATTTGGTAGAGATCCATGTCCTTCGCGGCCGCCACCGCAACGATCACCCGGATGCTTGTGAACTTGGCGACGGGAGCGAACACCTTATCGTAGTGCTCGCCCTTACGCTTTGCGTATCCCTTTGCCACCAGCCGTGCCCTGTATTTTCCAACCACACCTTCCTTTGTGAACTTGGTCTTAAAGACCCACTCTGAGACGATGACCTCGGCATCTTTTGGACTGTCAACCAGCTCGTGTCATTTTCCGTGATGGAAACCAGCTCCAATTTGATGGCTGCGTCCCATTGATCCCCTTTGGGTCACGCAAGCGCCTCTTGCATGGTAGTCTGCTCCATTGATGCAGACAGCATGCACCACGCTATGCCGATCCATCAACCGGTGCTTGCGTCGAAGCGCTTCCCCACTTTCTGCTGCCTCCCACTACGGCGCGACAGTTTTGGTGGCACATCTTTTCTCTGCTACGATCCCTCCGAAACTAAATGCTACAGTGAATCATCGACCGGACGGCTCCCCAAGGATCTCTCCCGCTCCGGCAAAACATTACCCAAACGGTCGGTGCGTCTTGTGGATTTCACAACGATGCCTGATGCACACTCTATGGGGAGTGCGCGCCTTGGCACCCTTGGTGCCTCATCCGCCAGATCCTTCCGGTGGATCTCCTCATCAGCTTGATTGTCATCGGAGTCCTCCACTTAAGCTGCCACCACTGGTGCACTGTCGCACTATGATACCGCATCCTCAACTTCGGCGTCTGCCGGTTCCTTCTTGTAGTCAAGGAGCTGGAACCACTCCCCCGTCTTTGGAGAGTCAACTACTCCCACGTCGTTGCTGCTGATGTAGCTCTGCTGCTCGTCGAACTCGACATCTTGGCTACGGATTACCTCCTCCTTGCACATGTTGTAGAGCCTGAACATTTTATGCACGCTCTCATAGCCAAGGAAGGGATCCGAATTTCCCCACGGCTCCAGCTTGCTGTCGTGGCACTGCACAGCCTGCATCATCGCGTTTGCCTTGCACCCGAACACTTTCAGGTGTGCCACACTTGGCTTGCATCCACTCCAAGCCTCCTGCGGTGTCTTCCAGCCACTCTTCCCCTTCAGCATCAGTGTAGGAGTGAGGTTGATGGCATAGCTCGCCATATGCACAGCTTCTGCCCGTGTTGGAAAAAGGACAACCGTCAGATCATCTTGATCCACTGCTCTACTGGGCTCGGCACAACATGAACAAAAAGAAAAACAAGAGGGCCAAGAGTGAGATCGTCATCACTCTCTCGACCCCCCTATGGCGGGGCATGGTATGGCTGTGGACAGGCCTCTTTAGGCGTCCCACTGATCCATCCATCCGCGGCCCTACTTCCTCTACTCATCCTATTGGAGCTCCGGAGAGCTGACGGTATATCTGTACCGGCAGTCATATATATCGGCATGTTTTGGAGCAACAGGATGGGTGGTCCAGGAAAAGAGGCGAGAGTGCGCGCGTGAGCTCCTCTCGACTTCAAGGCTGCTGACGTGGCATGGACAAAGTAACCGCAGAAGATATTCCTCTTTCTAAAAGTGGATCATGTGGTCAGGAATCCTGCGAGGGTGTTTTGGATTGATCAACACCGCTGGTATCGAGAGATACGGTTGGATCATCATCGTAAGCCAAGAGCCCGAGCCAGATCGATGGTCATGAAGAAGATACCGCAGATCCGGACGATCTCATCCGTGGATCGCACCGAGGACGCTGGGCATCCGCCAACCTCGGTCTGCCGATGATCGGAGATCATCGAGCGGTGTCCGGAAGATCCTGTGCAGACACAAGGGGACCGGACTGAATCAACACTTGTACCTTTTTTGCTTCTAGCTAGTGTAGACAGATAAGTAGCTGTAGGTTTGTATTTCCTATCACTTTGTCGGTGTGTAACCATTTCAAGCAAGCTTGGTACCATTGGAAAGCTTGTGAGACGAGTCGTGTATCTGTGCCTTCACTTCATACTCTTGAATCGCACAGTCAGTGACATTGCCAAGGCAAGAGTGCCTGTGTGTGTGTAAGCGGTTATCCTTAACTGAGAGGTCATCACCAACGAATTCAGCACAGTACCAGAGAATTGAACTATCAGAGTACCTCATCTGAAGGTTCCTAAAGATTCTGCTTATGTAAATTCCAACAGCCCGGAAGCTTCGCGACAATTCTGCGTCCACCAACATGGTCTGTTCCATGTTCAGCAGCATCTGGTTCGCCCGCTCCGCCACGCCATTTTACTGAGGTGAATACGGTGTAGTTTGTTCCCATTTTATGTCCTGTTGCTTCATCCACCCGCTACAGCCCACGTACTCTCTGCCGTTGTTGCTGCGTAGCGCTCGGACCTTCCAGTCAGTCTGCCTCTTTACCGCGGCGACGTACTCCTTCAGCCGGTCCAGGACCTTGCCTTTTGGCTTCATGAAGTACACGTAGAGTTTTCTACTATAGTCATCAATGAAGGTGACAAAGAAACGCGTGCCAAACTTTGACGCCGTCTTGAATGGTCCACACACGTCGCTGTGTACGACCTCCAGCAGGTCCGAGACGAAAATCACGTTCTCGTTGAACGGATTGCGTCGCGCCTTGCCCAAACTACAAGGCTTGTGGAGCAAGCCAATACTTGTGTGTTGCTTCATCTGTCGCCTCTTCCACACTGTCGATGACGAGGCCACGTACCAGCTCGTGCTTTGCCATCTCCTTCACGACTGCGGGTGAGGAATGTCCTTGTCGTCGGTGCCAGAGCTCCAGATCAGCTCCCCCTCCTTTGGCCAGGTTGACATGTTAATCTCTCTATGTACATGTATTATCTTGTGTGGTTGTGAGCGTGCAGGGCATGCTGACGCAGTGACTGGAGGTGACGCACCGTGACTGCTTGCGACCCATCCGCCCCGCACGCGTAGTCGCCTCCACCCCGCTGGCATGGCCTTCTCTCCTCCATTCCTCAGCAACGGACTTGATCTTTAGCTTCCCTGACCTATGGTTGTCCCTTGATGTCTTTCTGGGTCAAACCTGCACAATCACTACTGGAACCTAGAGTAGTCCTCAAAAGACCTGTATGCTATTTTATGATTAGGTGTGCAGGACAGGGCGCGGACTAGCTGGCCCTTTTGGGGAGTGCGAGGGCGATTTTCCCTCGCTCCAGATTGGCGGGCCAGCGAGCCTCGCTCGCTGGCCCGCCGGGTGGGTCTCGACTAGCGAGACTCACCCGTATGAGAGGTTACTTGTCACTCCTTGACACTTGTGCTTTTTCTGCGAGTTTCCATGGCTGCTGTGACTAACCCACATCTAGCGTAGAAAAAATTTAACCGTTTTGGCCCAAACAAGTTCCATTGGATTTTCCTCAAGTATCTCATGGTATCACAGCCAGGCTAGACGGCAGACGGTGGCGAATCAGGCCGGCGCCAAGCGAACATGTGGGCGGCTGAGTGACGAGTGACTGCAAAGCCGTGCGGTAGCTGCAAAAGCAGGCTACGCAAGTCCCCTTAGAGCATTGAGTGCCTTCCCCTAGGCCGTGCACTGCGAGTGGAAGCGGCGGAAGAGAGGGAAGCGGTGCTAGAGTAAGGAAGGGGGCGGACGATAGAGAGCTCAAGCGCCGTCGCCCCTCACCTAGGCGACAGCGGGGTATTTTGGCCCTGAGGGTGTCCTTGCAGGTCTAGACAAGACCTAACAGGCACCAGAGGTCAAGACCAGCGATCCCCATCGAGCTTAGGGCTCGTGGTAGAAAACTGGGCCCAAAGTTGGCCCGACGAATTGCTGCAGAAATTTACTTCGGCAGCAACAAACAGGCAGCCATGCCACCGCCGGTTCCCTAGCTTTCCCACAGGCTGCACAGCATCATGAGTGCAGTAGGAACGCGCCGGAAGGGGCCGGTGCAAATGCCGGCGCAATCGAAGGCGCTGGCGCCTCCCCGATGCCACCTCTACAGCGATGACGTGGGATGACCTGAGCAAGGTGTTGTCCCACAAGGATCTGACGCCGCCGCAGCTTGGCGCGTGTGACTTTCTATCCTGGAAGGATGTATTTCTATCTTGGGCGGTGGAACACGGTTTATGGGGCTACTACCTAGCTTCACCACCACACGACACCAATGTGCGAGTACTCTTGAGAACATTCAATGCTCTGGTGCTCGCACTTCCCAAGGACCAGCAGTAGGCGATCTGCCATTTCCGCTTTGGAGGAAAAGGAGAAGATCCAGAAAACCCTCGCAGTGGGGACCCTAGACCCCATGACGCATGGAAACACCTTGCCACGCGGAAGGAAGAGCAGGGGATGGCCCTAGTCATCTCCTTGCGAGAGAAGCTTCACAACCTCCGTCCTAAGCCCGGGGCACCAGTTTTTGACTACTGGGATGCCACCATGGACCTTCGCCGGCGCATCCTTGGCCTCGGCGCATCCTGCACCATTCTCGAATGGCTAGACCCGGTCCTCCTTCACCTCGGCGAACCATATAAGGATTCCGGTGTGGCCTACTGCGGAAGCTGAAAGTTGCTGACGTCGAAAACACCGACTTGGTAGAGGTGTTCGAGGAGCTGCGGAACTGTGAAGACATCTTCAAAGGCGAGGCACACAAAGATGAGGGCACAACAGCAAGTGCATTCGTGCATCAGGGAGGAGGAGGCACTCCCTCTCCTGTGCATCTTCACCCTAGCGGAGGAGGTGGAGGGGGGCGTGGCGGCGGAGGAGACAAAGGCGGACAAGGTGGCAGAGGACGTGGGCGTGGTCAAGGGGGAGGAAACCACACCTGAAACTACTGCAAACAGCCGGGTCATTACTGGCGCGCATGTCCGGCGCTTCAGCGACTCATGACCACATCCTCGCAGCAGACACGTCCAGCAGTAGGGCAGCCACCAATGCCATCCTATCAGTCTGGTCAACATGTCTACCCTCCAGCCTGGACGACACATCCTGCGGCAGGATCTCGCGCACCGAAATATTTTGGAGGAGCCACTTTCGGTCCGCCGCAGCTGCAGCCGGCCATGTACCCACCAGCACTAGCTTCATCTCCACCGGTGTACCAGGGACTCCCGATCATGACTCCATACATCAGTGCAACCGCCCCAGTTCCAGCATGGGCGCAGAGGGTGTACGTTGAGACGACCGAACCGCAGCAGCCACTCGCACTGCCGTCGGGACCAGGGTGGAGTGCGCCTATGGAACTGCATCCACCAGAGCCAACTGGCATCTCTAAGCCACCAGATCAGAAGTTGGGGCACAGACACATCACGACTTCTCTCACACTACCCATGCATGAGTGGTTGTTTGACACCGCAGCATCACATCATATGTCCCCGTATCGTCAGTTGTTTGTTACACTGCATGCCACGCCTGATGTTGCGAGTGTGAATACCGGGTCTGGGGAAGTGTTGTCGGTATGGGGATTGTGGCCCTTCAGGCACCGGGTGGTGTGTTGTGGTTGATAGGTGTCTTGTTCTTCCCACGGCTGAAAGTCAACTTGCTGTCTGGGGGACAACTAGACCAACAGGCTAATGTGACAGCACTGACACAGAGACAGCGTTGCATGCTCTATAATGCATCTGGTGACCTGCTGGTTGATGGGCTGTTGCATACTGATATGCTATACAAACTCACTCTGTTCCCATACGCTCATTCACAAATAAACCAACCCCAAGCGCATGTTTTCACACGCACTGATGCAACACACACAGACCTCATGCACCGCCGCCTTGCACATCTCAACACTGACACAGTTGTTGAGCTGCTGACACACCTCCCAGCACATGGTCTTCATCGTGATGACTGTCCGCATGGCCTCAAGGCTAATACATGTCTAGACTTCCACGAAGGGAAAGCATTCAGACAAACGTTTCCCAGATCGGACAGTGAGACCACAAGGCTCCTAGCACTGGTACATGCTGACCTGACAGGACCAATGCAAGTGGCATCAGCTCAGTATGCTTCACTGTACGTTCTGACTCTCACTGATGACTACAACCGTTTCGCTGGGGCTTCCTGCTCAAAACCAAGGCCAATGCCCAGCGTGCAATCGCTGAATGGATTTCACCTGCTGAACGATAAACAGGTTGTTCACTCCTGAAGTTGCGAACTGACAGGGGAGGGGAGTTCCTTGGTTTACTGACTGCAGAACTGAAAGCTAAAGGGGTCAAACATCAGACCACAGCTCCGTACACTCCACAAAAAAACGAAGTGGCAGAGCAAAGGCACAGAACTCTGGGTGATGCACTGCGTACAATGCTGACTGACTCCGGTCTATCATTTGGCTTTTGGGAGGAAGCAGTGAAGTATATCACCTGGGTGTGGAACCGTATCCCACAAATTCCTCTTCCCAAATCAGTCACACTATGGGAGCGTTGGTTCAAAGAGAAGGTTGACCTGAGACCAGCCCATGTGTGGGGCACAATGGCGTGTGTCTGGTTTGCACCACCACAACAAGAGAGAAAATTGGGTCCTCTTGGTCGTTGGTGCGTCTTTGTTGGGGTATCCCACGCCTCAAAGGCATTGCGGTTTTGGAACCCCACAAATCACTGTTTTGTCAAAAGTCGTTATGCATCCTTTCTGGAGCACATGCCCTACAAGGTGTTCCATACACTACGTCATGCCCCGTCTCTGTCCAGACATGACCACTATCCTGAATATGTGAGCGTACCTATCTTCGTGTCCACCCCAGTGCTTACTGGTGGTCAGACAGCTCGAACTACAAGGTACCTGGCCACTCCCGTCCCAGACGATTTGCTCTCATCCACAGACCTGGCCAGCACTGAGTCCAGTGCCACTCAGGCACCACCAGGCCTCAGGCCTTTGACCCCTCCTGTGGAGCCAGAAAGCACAACAACACCATCACCAGAACCAGTACAAATCTCTCTGCGTACTCTCCTCAGAGTTGACTACAAACAATTCTTCCACACTTTTGGCACTAGACCCATGGACTACAGTGTAACTGAACCGCAGACACTCACTGAAGCAAGGGGGTGCTCAGACGCCGCAGAATGGGAAAAGGCAATGGTAGCTGAACTGATCGCACTGGTGGAACATGGGGTGTTTGAAGTGGTACCCTTGTCACCTGGTCACAAGGCCATTGATGTCAAGTGGGTGTTCAAACTGACAAGAAACCTCAAAGGACTGACTGAGAAGTACAAAGCTCGGCTTGTCGCTAAAGGATTTCACCAAATCCCAGGACAGGATTTCACAGACACCTATGCACCTGTGGGAAAGTATGGGACAAGTCGTGCCCTACTTACAGTAGCCGCACGTGAGGACTGGGAAATTCACCAGATGGATGTCAAAAATGTCTTCCTGAATGGCCCACTAGAAGAAGAACTGTATGTCAGACAGCCAGAGGGCTTTGAGGATGGAACAGACCGGGTGTGGTTGCTGTTAAAAGCCTTGTACGGCTTGAAGCAAGTGCCTAGGCCCTGGAACAAAGAGATTCGTTGCACCTTGGAGAATGGCGGTTCACACAGAGTATCTACGACCCCTCACTATTCCTGCGTTGGGACAGTGGTATTGTCTTGCTGGTCTATGTGGATGACTTGTTGATACTGTCCCCTTCCCTCACTCTCATTGCACAGTCCAAAGCACTACTTACAACACACTACAAGATGACGTACCTAGGTGAGGCGCAAACCTTTCTAGGCATGACCATCACGCGTGACCGCACAGCACGGACCCTGACACTTCACCAAGGTCGTTTTCTTGCTCATCTCACTCAACGCTTCCAGCACCTGGTACAGCATCTCCCATGACAGAATACACCCACGAGCCCTAATGCCTATGCTCATCTACTACATGCTCGTACTACGGACTACGGCCCTGAGACTGACCCGACACTGTACAGACAAATCACAGGCAGTCTCTCATATCTTGCCTCCACTACACGGTTGGACATTGAGTGCGCTGTCAATGTGCTCGCCCAGTTCAGCCAGCAACCACGCAGCATGCAACACAAAGCACTACTGAAGCTACTGCGTTATGTGCTGGACACTGCAGCCCTCGGTCTAGTGTTTGCCCCCACTACTGATCCACCTCTGGATGGGTACTGTGATAGTGACTTTGCACGTGATCGTGCGGCTCGCAGTCGGGGTGGGTACGTGTTTCGTGTGTGGGGAACTGCTGTGTCGTGGCACAGCGCAGAGCATTCCTGTGTGGCACGGAGCATGGCTGAGGCAGAATATGGCATTGGGTGAGGCAGCATATGAGGGGATCTGGCTTGCACTATTGCTTGAAGAGCTGGACGTGCGCACATCCACAGTTCCTGTGCATAACGATAGCTCAGCAGCCCGCCATATTGCAACAAATGATGGTGGTTTGCACCCACGCACAAAGCATATCAACGTTGAACATCACTTTGTTCCTGAGGCAGTGGAGGTTGGGGAGGTTGAAGTGTGTGCAATCAGTGGTCAGGCCCAGCTGGCAGATTTTCTTACTTAGGCTCTCCCATCCTCCTCCCTCCTGCTCCAAATACATCATCTTGGTTGCATGCCCACCGCACTCTGGTCCAAGGGGGCGTGTTAGTCTCTCTATGTACATATCTTCTCTTGTGTGGTCATGAGGGCGCAGGGCATGCTGACGCAGGGACTGGAGGTGACGCACCGTGACGGCTTGCGACCCCTCCGCCCCGCACGCGTAGTTGCCTCCATCCCGCTGGCATGGCCCTCTCTCCTCCATTCCTCAGCAACGGACTTGATCTTTAGCTTCCCTGACCTATGGTTGTTCCTTGCTTTCTTTCTGGGTCAAACCTGCAAAATCACTACTAGAACCTAGAGAAGTCCTCAAAAGACATGTATGATGTTTCGTGTAGGGCAGGGCGCGGACTAGCTGGCCCTTCTGGGGAGTGCAAGGGAAATTTGCCCTCGCTCCAGATTGGCGTGCCGGCGAGCCTCGCTCGCCGGCCCGCCGGGTGGGTCTCGACTAGCGAGACTCACCCATACAAGGGGTTACTTGTCACCCCTTGACACTTATACTTTTTCCGCGAGTGTCCATGGCTGCTGTGACTAACCCGCATCTAGCATAGGAAATACTTAACCATTTTGGCCCAAACAAGTTCCATTGGATTTGCCTCAAGTATCTCATGACGGTGTGTTCCTGCAATACTGCTCAATCTGCTATCGTGGGGATCACCTTGGTCTCCACGATGTAGAGACCTTCCTCGTACTTAACCTCCACCACGGGCTCGCCACCACCATCCTTTCGCATGACAGCCCCCTTTCTCCTGAAGAGCACCTCATACCCCTTGTCCGTCAAGCGGCTGACACTTAGAATGCCAGCCAAGCTGGACACGTGCTTCACGTCCTTGATGACATGCTGCACCCGCTTCCCACCAACCACCACCTCCACGACCAAGTCTCCTTGGCCGGCCGCCAGCTCGACTTTGTCGTTCGCGAATACCATGGATTTGCTGGACTTGTAGTTGATGAACCCGACCTTCTCGACTTGGATATGCTCCTCAGCTCTGGAGTCAAGGCATCGCCGGTTGGCCTTCTTGAGGTAGTGATTTTGAGTGCCATTGAGGAGCCCCTTCTTGCCTTTGGTTCCATTGACGCTGGCCTTTACCTCCTCGGTGCACTCACGGGCCCAGTGGCCCTCCTTGCCGCAATTACGGCATGCACCCTTCTTGGAGCCCTTCTTACTGCCGCCATGTCCGCCACCTCCCTTGGCCCCACTTCTGCCACCACACGTTTTGGTGAGGAGGGCCAATGAGGATGACGAGGACTCCCCGCAGCTTTGTCCCTATGCCACGTTGCGGATGTACTCTGTGACCGTGCCATAGGTGAGCTTGTCCTCTGTCCATCCTCCCAAGACCGTGATGAGAGCGCTCCAACTGTCAGGAAGGGCCATGAGGAGGGCCATCGCCTACAGTTGTGTGTCGATCGTCCACCCCCCATCGATGCACTGTGAGGCGAGCGACTCGATCTGCTACATGGCGGTGATGACATCATCTCCTTGATTCTCACTATCAGGAGTCTCTTCGTTGCAAATGTTTTTTTCGCCAGCGACTTAGATTGATGTATTGTATATAGTTTTTGCCAAGCTTCAGCTGCCAGCTTGCAGCCCTGGAAGTAGCCCCAATGCAACTCAGCCGTCCCCGACAACAGCAGTATGATCTCCTCTGTGTTCTTCTTTGTGAAGGCCTCCTTCTGCGCTTTCGTCGCCGTCGCTTCGTCGAGGACTTCTGTTCCCTTCATGACCTCCAGCAACTCCTTATGCGCGAGGTATAGCTCGAAGTGCCATCTATATAGCCCGTAGCCAGGATCACCTACATACTTCTGGATGGGCTACTTCTCCTTCTATGCCATTTGTGCAGTCTTCCACTCCGGGACCTCAGAGTTTGATTGCGATGTCGGCCCCGACGACAATCCTGTCCGCCACAAAATGCCCTGAGCGATGTGTAGACGGGTCACGGCTGTGGGCCCATAACCCTTTGTAAAAAAACGGCCCCAGGGATGAAGGCAGTTCCGACGTGTCCCGGCCGGGTCTTCACTTGGTGTTCATGGATTTCTCTGTTTTGGAGTGTGTTCAGAGTCTAAGCATGAGCTTTCTGGTCACCTCATGCTATGTTCCTGGGAGTGGAAGATAGTTGTGAGATAGTCACTTTTTCCAAGGGAATAACGCAATTTTGCATTCGTTTTGTAACATGGACATGATCTTACCATTTTTGGGACTAGTCATAAGCTCTTCAATGTACCAAACAGTGCACAATTCGGATCACTATAGCTCCCGTTACATCAGCCGAAGCACAGCACTTCAAACCAGCCGATCAGTCGGCGACGCGTACCACGTCGTCCGCCGAGGCGCCCTCACACATCAAGGACCCATCAAAATGCCATTCTGGAGGTACAGATGTCCTTACACGTAGTGGCGGTGCCCATCACACCTTTGGGGTCTGTTTCGATGAGTTAATAATCAAGTTTGGTGATGGGGATTGATGTGGTTCGAAACCTGTTCGCAGACCTTTAGTCAGAATTTTGACTAAGTCCTCAAGTAACAAACTGTAATACCCTACTGCTCTTGGATTTCGATATTAATTTTTTTTAAGTTGATTGATTGTGATACAATTTTTCGTTCAATGAATTCTATATACCATATAAATACTTAAGGAACTTGAATTTTATGTGGAAGGCTAAAGGATTTGAAACTTCAATGGTGTTTTTTTTTCCATATAAAACGTTGAAATCAAGGTACCATTTGATGCACATTCGACCATTAAGGACTACCAAAATAATTCAAACCTGAAAAATCTCGTCTAATTCATAGATTTTATAATTTGCAATTTTCCATTCGTTGAAATCCAAGAGCAGTAGGGTATAGAGTTTTGGACTCTGAGTCAGGATTTTGGCTGTCCCTCAGTTACAAACTGCACCACTGACATTCGGCAAATCATCCACCGGACGCCTCGGCAGCCTTCGGGAGCAAAATCCCGAGATGGAATTTTGTTACTCCTTCTGGTCAATTATTCACCGGCAGTCTAACCGCGGCCGGCTCCCAGAGCCGCCACGCACACCCCAACTTTGGAAGCCCATATCTCCTTCATTACTTGTCCGATTCTGGTGAAATAACTTCCACCGGATTCAGCGACTTGTCCAATTTTATATAAAATTCTCCATTTTAGGATCCAAGTAATCCTCAAGCCGCTAGATCCAACTGCGAGGATTTTTCCTCTCTCTCGCGGCTCGTCGGCGCCTTCCAGGCCGCACTTGGGCATGCAGAGGGGCAAATCTTCAACAGTCCAGCACTATGCTTCATGTTTGTGAGGCCTCTCTCATTTAACTTTGGGAGCAGTCCATGCATGACAAGCCGACTGATCTTGATTAGTTTGTTTTCTGTGACGTCGTTGATTTGCCTTAGGGTGGCATTGCTGCACGGTGCATTTACCATTGCAAGTTGAAGCCCCAAGGCTCATTTGAGAGGCACAGGACATTTATGAGCAATCACCCTCCAAATGTATACTCATTTTCAATTGTACATGATAGGTCGACATATTAGGATCATTCATATGTGTTACATGATTGAAACTTGTTCATTTCCTGGCACCAACAATGTTTTAAGTAGTTTGCCGAATATGATTGAAACACATGGTGAAATAATATGTGACCTGTTTTGTTCCTTAACTGCATGCCTTGTCATATGTGTAATAATGTATCTCACCTATTGCTGTCCGGTTGTATTTGTCTCTCGTGAATCGGGTTCTCTGGAACGCAAGAGTCTTTTTGGCGCCAAAACACATCCCCTAATTACACCCGGGGTTGTGGCTTTTACTTATTTTTCCTTTCCCGGGCTCCTGATGGGCCCCACGGTAGCGAGGCCCAGCAGGTTCCCTTCTATTGTGTTGGAATATTTTAGGACCCCCCACTCAAACCAGGTACTCAAATAGTCGAACCTTGGACAATCATATCTCCTGATTAATCCCAGGATTGTGGTTTTTTTTTCTTTTTCTTCCCCGGGTTCCTGCTGGGCTCTAGTCTTGGGCCCCAGAAGGTTTCCTTCTATCGTATGGGGGATTATCAAACCACCCCATCCAAACCGCTCGCAAACCAGGTACTCAAACCGTTATCAATCCTGCCTTTGGACCATATTCGAGGGACTCAGGGAAGTCGCGAGATGTACTCTAGTGTACATTTCGTGACTTCCACCACATACACCTCCTCGTACACTTGCCTCCTACACTCGGGAGGAATGGGGAGAGGGGGAGAGGAATGAACCAAGTGAAGTCAAGGGACCCGTCTCTCCATTCCCCCAAAGGAATTGTATGAGACAGTGTATGTGGGAGGAGTATTGAAAAAGAAACTAGTGTAGTCTCGTGAGAGAATTACAAGGAACTCATGAGGTGTACACTTGTGTACATTTCGTGAATTCTGCCACGTACATCCCCTTATACACTCGCCTCATATCCTCCGGGGGAGGGGGAGGGGGATAGACCAAGCGATGTCCGCAGACCTGTCCTCCCCCTCCCAAAAAAGGAAGAGTGTATGAGGCGAGTGTTTGAGACGGTCTATGTGGGAAGGGGTATTAAAAAAGACAACACTGTACTCTTGTGAGAGAATTTCCAGGAAGTTGTGAGATGTACACTAGTGTCAGTTTTGTGACTTCCACCACATACACCCCCTCGTACACTCACCTCATACACTTGGGGGAGAGGGAGGGAGGGGAGGGGGATGGACCAAGCGGAGTCGACGGAACCTTCTCCCCACCCCTCCAAAAAACAAGAAAGTGTATGAGACAAGTGTATGAGACGGTGTATGGAGAGGGGTATTTAAAATAGACTCTAGTGTACTCATGTGAGATATGTTCCAGGAAGTTGCTAGATGTACACTAGTGTACATTTTGCGAATTCCACCACATGCACGCCCTTCTACACCCGTCTTGTACACTCTCGGGAGGAGGGGGAGGGGAGGGGCTCGTTCGATCGAGTGTCCCGTACATGAGCAAAAGTGTCCCATAAATACGTGAATTTGTTTCATATACACTTGAACGTGCCTAGAAGGCAATGCAGGCGGTCTGTTAAAACTTGTACACAAACTAGATGTTGCAAAAAAACTCTTAACAGATGTATAATGGTCTAAAAATCAAAAAACACTTTATTGTCCTCGTAACCTTCTAGGAAGCTACCTTTCTGTGGAGGTACCTATACACCCATCTAGTAGTGTGTAAAAGGATTATGATTAATCATACCTTGCAAAGCGCACGCCATACTCCAGAGGGAGTCCCTACAATCCCAGGTGTTGACGTTGGTGAGAGATTTCCTGAATGAGTATGCATCTTTCAAACCATAGACTACAACGTGAGCCATTCTTGGCATGGTGGCAAACTATGACCAAGAGCTCCACAAAAGGGATGTGAGCAAATCCTTCCTCCACAAAATCTCTTGACAAGGATATGTATATAGTGTCTAGCTTCCAACAAAATGCCACCTCACTCCCATGGCATGTCCATGGGGCTGTGTTGTGTACTAACACTCGTTGAGTGCACGCATGAGCTGGTTGATGGGACTGACGGGATCTCTTCTATATTTTATGTATGTGACAGCCACTGTAAGGGGTGTTTGTTTCCCAAGAAGGGACTTGTGGAGCACTCGAGAGAGGAAGAGTGTGTGATTCTATAGAAATCAATGGTCAAGAGGAGGCCATACATGAGTCAAAATGTCAAATTTTAATGTTGACATGGAACAAGTCCTTGGGAAATTTTCCCGGCGTGCTCTGAGAACACAATTGTTCACAGAATCTTAGGAAAGAGACTTTAAGTAAGGTGTGTGCTTTGGATTTCCACTCACCAAGTGGGCAGAATTTTGGCAGGATGCAAGTTGCAAACTCCAATACACATTTTAGTATGCGTCAAATGGAGCAGTAGACTCGCTACAACGACTCTCCAAACATCCCTTCGTAGAGCCACACACCATGCCTCTAACACGCAGAAAATGAGCATGCACCTCATAGCAACATGGCTAAGCACCTTTTCCAGCCCAAACCTCACGAGCAGGCTTGGTACGGTCTTTATCCCCCCCCCCCACTGGGTCCCTCCCCTTGACCTTTTTGAGGTTGCTTTGACAGAGGGGCCTGTCCAGCGGAATGCCCTTTCATGTGATGGGCGGCATCCAGGAGTTGTTGTGGACTGGATGGAGGAGCTCCTGGATCCATCACCATTCCATCACTGGTGTTGGAGGAGCAGGCGGCGGACAATCCCCCGACAACACGATTGTGGGCGACAGGATTGTGGGATGCGTGGATGTGGTGAGTGTTAGCCGCATGGCGGTTGGGGATGGCAGGAGGGATGTTAGCGCCGGGGGGACGTTGGGATGCAAGGGAGAACACCTGCGCTTGGCACATAGAGGTAGTGAGTCCAAAGGTGGTGGAGGTGGGGACAGGAAGAAAAAGGGCGATAAGGCGTCAGAGGCTTTTCGGGCCCAAACACAGGCTGTTAGTTTTTTTTCCATCCAACAAAGCAGCACCCAATGCCCTAGTGTGGACCGAGGAGGATGCCGGAAGAGACATCGATGGTGCCCCTCAAGTTCTGTTCACAACTGCAAGGGTTGAGGGATGCACTGAGGTTACTCCACCTGCGTCCCCGAGCTGGTGGCAGGGTCTCATTCCGTGAGGTGGTGGGTGGGCAATACAGATGCCTCTGCCTTTGCCATGGCTGATGGCACCAGCCCCACAGAGAGTGACCAGCGGGAGTGGGGGGCCAGCTGGTGCTGAGGAGGGAGAGGTGGCAATGCAGAAGCCAGACCCCATCCGGGTAGCACGGACGGGAGAGGTAGGTGTCAGGTCTTGCTTTGGCCTCCCCGGGGTTTGGGACCCGGTGTTGTGAGAGGGGGAGACGCGAGCACCTTTGGTAGAGGATGCCGGTCTTGTGGGCACGGGAGTGGTGCCAGGTGAGGACTGTGGCAGTATTGGAACAAGGGTTGGGAAGACACCGCCGTCACGTCTTGGCATGGGTCCAAAAGCAGTGCAGGAGCATAGTAAGCAGCCGTTGGACCCAGGCATGCCGAACAGCTCCGACTCGATCCCACACGGGTGGACCAAGCCCTCCAGGCCGGAGACGATATGGATGGTGGAGGTGTTGGGACAACAGACCGTGCAGGGGTGCCTGCATTCATTGGGGAATCGTTCAATGACTAGGGAGAGGGCCGGACCTCCAGAGGGAGGAGTGGCACCTGGCAGGTGTCAATGCGTGGGATAGCAATGGTCTAGAAAACGGGTCCCGACATGGGAGGCTGCTAACCGCTCTTGGTATTGCAACCAAGATAACATATCACCCTCGAACGAGGGATCCACACTTTAGGTTCGTTCGGTTTGCAACCTCACGAAGTCCGCATGAAGGTCTTTATTATCTACCCTTGGTTGCACACTCTGTGAGGAGTCTCAAAGGCAAGAACTGTAAATGGTTGCATGTAGGGCACAGGCTTTTATACTTGCAGAGCATTGCTTATGCTTGTGTCAAGATTTCCTCCCCAGTCGGCGTCGGTATAGCACTTCAAGTGGAGGGGGTCTGTACCTTCTTAGCCTCCAAAGACGAGGCCCATGTGATGTGTCTTCTGCAGGTAGCGCAAGATGCGCTTGACTGCCTACCAATGTTGTGGCCCTGGGTTGGCCATGAACCTGCTCACTTGTCCCACAGCATAGCAGATGTCCAGACAAGTACCTACCATGGTGTACATGATGCTACTCACGGTGGACTGATAGGGGATGTCTTGCATCTCCCTTTGTTCAGCTTCATTACTTGGCGATATTGAGGCCTTCAGTTTTGCATCGGTCGTCATTGGGGTGCTGACAGGTTTGCAATCTTCCATGTGATAGCCCTTTAGTACCTCACCGATGTAGTTGGTTTGGTTGAGTTCGATGGTGCCTGCTGCTCGGTTGCGGTGGATGGTGATCCCAAGGTAGTACTCGAGAGGACCAATGTCCTTCATTTTGAACCTTTTGTTGAGGTCAGACTTTAGCCCATCCAGCGACTCGACCGAAGAAGAGCACATAATCAGATCATCCACATACAGTGCAACGAGCATCAGCCCACTCCCATCATCGCGCACATACATGCTCAGATCATTTTGACAATGCGCGAAGGAGAGACCGGTCATGAAACCGTCCTGCTCTTTGTACCATATCCTTAGGGCTTGTTTCAGCCCGTAGAGCGCTTTCACCAACTTGCACACCTTACCCTCGGGAGCTTTGACTCCTTCTGGCACCTCCATCAGCACTTCCTTGTTGAGCTTCCCATAGAGGAAAGCTGTTGTGACGTCCATTTGGTGTATCTCCAGGTTCTTTGTGGCTGCGATGGCAAGGAGAGAGTGGATGGAGGCAAAGGTCACGATGAGCGCAAACGTCTCGTCATACTTAGAGCCCGGGCGTTGAGAAAATCCCTTTGCCACTATCCTCACCTTGAATTTTTTTATTTTTTGGTCTTGCTTCTTCTTCACTCAGAGGACCCACTTGGATCCCACCACGTGGGCTTTGTTGGGTCTATCCACCAGTACCCACGTGCCGTTCTTGGCAATGGACGCGAGCTCGTTTTCCACTCCCTCCTTCCACTTGGCCGCATCCGGGCCATTCATCACCTCCCTGAGCCATGCACAACCAGCTAAGGCCAGTCCAATCGTCCTCATACCGCAAAGGTGGTTTCTTTGGTCACAAACTGCGCCGGGGTGATGGTGCAGCTTCTTGCTTTGGTGCTGGTGCTTCCACAGGTGGTGGTGTGTCGTCGTCGTCGTCGTTGTCAGAAGAGTCGTCAGACTCCAAGTCAGACTCGGAAGCCCTAGACACATCGGTATCCGCGTCCATGTCAGATGTTGCGTCATCCTCCGCAGATACTCTCCCATTCTCACCACCTGCTGGCAAAGCAAGCCAATTGTTGGGTGCTTGGTCTCCAGACTCAAGCAATGCTATCCAACCTCCCGCCTTGGAAGCGAGGATCGGGTCCAGCAGCTCTCCCTTTCCGAGGGTGTGTTTGTCAAACTCAACGTCACGACTCCTGACGAGTTTGCCTGCTGCCTGGTCCCAAAGCCAATAGGCTTTCTGTGATGTGTCGTACCCAACCATGATGTACTTTTTGGAACGTGCGTCCAGCTTGCCTCCACCTTCTCCCGACTAGATCTTCACCCATGCAGTTGACCCGAACACCTTCAGATGAGAGGCATTGGATTTCTTTCCCGGCCATGCTTCTTGTGGGGTCTTCAGCTCCTTGTCCTGCTCCTTTCCACGCTTCCTCAAGACAGTTGCTGGTGTGAGGTTCAAGAGGTAGCAGGCCGTTGTTGCAGCTTCAGTCCAAAAGCGAGGTGGGAGCTTGGCGTCGAAGAGCATGCTTCGCACCATTCCGAGTAGGGTCTGGTTCATCCTCTCGACCACGCTATTGCTTTGGGGGTTGCAAGGGGTGGTTTTCTTGTGGCAGATGCCATGATGCTTGAGCCAAGGCTTGCATGCCTCGTACTCACCCCGTTGTCACTTGGGAGCGTCTTCACCTTCTCGGACGTTTGCCGCTCTACCATGACGATGAAGTCCAGGAGCTTCACCTTGACCTCTCCCTTTGTTTTGAGGAAGTAGATCCACAACTTACGGCTGTGGTCATCGATGAAGGTCAGGAAGTACTTGCTTCCTCCGTTAGATGGCGTGCGAAAGGGTCCACACACGTCAATTTGGATGAGGTCCAAGATGTTCTTCGCTTGTTGACCTCCTCTCCCAAACCGCTTCTTCTTTGTCTTTACTTGGAGGCACGGTTCACACGACGTACATGCTTCTCCATGATTCATGGTGCACCCTTCCATTCCACGGACTACCTCTTGCTGTTGCATCTTCTGCAGCATGCTGTTGGCCACGTGGCCAAATCGCCGGTGCCATAGCTCAGCATCGGTGTCCTTGGTTGATGTAGCGGCCGCAGCGGTCGCCGGTGGTGCATCCTTTGGCTTTGGTGCCACTGTCATGGTCGCACATGCCAGTCCCTCATCCGACGTCTTGGTGACTTTGGTTTGAAGGACGTAGAGCCCATCAAATCTTGGAACTTGAAGCATGAGGTCGTCTTTGGTGTACAAAATTTTGATGTCCTTATTTTTTAGCGCTACGGCTTCCTTGTTGGTGAACACCACTGTCATGTTGTTGTCGGTGATTTGTGAGACCGACAGTAGGTTCATTGCGAAGGAGGGCATGTACACCACCTTTTGAAGGTTGACCGTCTTCTCCGCACCGTTCACGTTGAACATGATCACCTTGTCCCCTTCATCCATGGCTTGGACAACGCCGTCGTTTGCACACTTGATACGCATGTCAGATTCGTCCATGGAGACAAATCCACCCTTCACTTTTGATGAGTGGTGGTTGGTGCCCGAGTCAAGGGCGAATTCCCCGGGCCTAAGGAGGACTACCCCCTTCATGGGCAACCCTTCAGCCATCATGTTGGTGAGCTCCTTCTTCTCCTTCCCACCTTTTTTCCCACCTTCTTTCCTAGGACTACGGCAGTCCCTAGCCTAGTGCCTAGCCTTGCCACAGTTGTGACAGTTGCCAGGCTTCTTGGAACTCTTCCCGCCACCATTGCCTTTCCCTTTACCGCCACCACTTCCGCTGTTGCCTTGACTAAAGCGAGAGCTTGCACCTTGCCCACCGAAGCGAGTGGCATAGGCTGAAATGTTTGCCTCACTGCCACTACGTCGCATGGACTCATTGCGTACGTGGTCAGCGACAGCCTCATATTTCAGATCTGCCTCCTTCCAACCGCCAAATACGGTGATCAAGGATCCCCAGCTTTTCGACAGCGCCATCAGAAGGATCATGGCATGCATGTTGGAGTTAAGTTTCCATTCCATTTGATGGACCTCATTTAGCACGTTGTTGAACGACTGCAAAAATACGGGTATCGATTCTCATTCGCTCACCCTCATCGACATTAACCTTTGGAAGATGAAGAGTCAGTTTGCTAGGGCGTTTGATTGATACATGCGTGAGAGTTTTGCACACGCCTCCGCAGCCAATGTGTATCCTGTGATGTGGGAGTGTTGAGTCTCGTTGATGGACGTCACAAGTGTGGCGAGAGCCATGTTGTTCTTCATTGTCCATGCTGTAATGTCAGCCGCATGCGTGGTCACTGTCGCATCGGCAGGTGCTGTCTTGGTCCCTTTTAGGATGTCGAGGTAGCCACGCATGTTCATGACAATCTCAAACTGCCATTTCCACAAGCGAAAACCAGTCCCCGTGAATTTTGACATACCCGCCTCAAGACGGGCTTGAGTCGGATCCGCCATTTTTGGCGGTTGCTCGACTTCTCTGCTTTGTTGCTACTCTGCTTCGTTGAGGTCGATGAGGCTGATGAGGTTGCTGACTGTGACCGTTCTCAAAGGTGCAGTTGGTTCCGTTACATACCCCTCCTGCCGATGATCGCCTAAGGCGATGGTGCCATCGTGAGAAAATGGACTCGAGGTTGTACCACCTTCTAAAGGGGTAGAGCTTTATCCCGTTGGGGTTCGAGGGTCTTGTCCAACATGGACAGAGCTATTCCTCGTCCCCTAGTACACCACGTTCATGCATCCTACTTGAAGAAGCCGATGAAGCCGATGGAGCACATTGGAGCCGTCCGATCTTCGTGTACCTGTTGTACCTGTGCGCCCTATAAGACAACGCGTGATTCGGTCTTGGAAGCATGCCTTAGAACCAGAAGTGTTGGCCCATAACCCTTTGTCAATGCGCTGGATAGAAACGGTCTAGAAAACGGGTCCCGACATGGGAGGCTGCCAACCGCTCTTGGTAATGCAACCAAGATAACATATCACCCACGAGGGATCCACACTTTAGGTTCGTTCGGTTTGCAACCTCACGAAGTCTGCATGAAGGCCTTTAGTGTCTACCCTTGGTTGGACTGTCGTTGAGGAGTCTCAAAGGCAAGAACTGTAAATGGATGCATGCAGGGCATAGGCTTTTATACTTTCAGAGCATTGCTAATGCTTCTGCTCATAGTGGCTCCACAGGAACAACCTCAGCCTACAGTCCTACTTGGCGCGTCCTAAGACCGCCAAGTGTCATCCTCAAGCCAGGCTCTAGTAAGCTTCCTAGAACCTTCCTGTCCCATTTTGGGCCACAAAGAAAAATGCAGCCGTCGCGGGGTTTGAGCCCGCGACGCATGAGCTCCGGCGCCTGTCCCAACTAGGCGACAATGTTGTGTTTCCTATGATGATCTCCAGGGGACATACCCATTATGGGAAGTGCATTCCTGGCCTATCTCAGAACAGACCAAGGGGACGTCCTCCATAGAGAAGTATATGCCTTGTCTCTTCGTGCAACCAGCCAGCTAGCCAGTGGACAAGGTGCATAGCATTCAACAAATCTCTCCCTTGCACTTCTGTCCATTTGTCGCTCACTGGGCTCCATTGATGCCTTGGAGCTCACCCTTCATCTGCCGCACTCCTCATGCCGAATCCACGAATGCCTGCATAGTTCAAGTCGCTGGGGGAGGAGGGAGCAAAGGCGGATGGGGAGGGGCGAGAGGAGCCAGGAGTTAGGGACAGGATAGGGATAGGGTGGATGCTGGGGCAATCCCTTTATGACACAGTGAGCACGTGACCCCACCCACTGTGTACAGTCCACTTGGGCGCAGCGTACCTAAACACACTTGCCCACTGGCAGCTAGGGTCATGGATAGGGACAGTCGGCCCAGGGGAAGGTGAGGAGGAGGACGAGGGAAGTAGGGGGCCTAGCCGGCAGGTAGCAACGGGGAGAGCATGTTTGGCAGTGGTATGGGAGAAGGTGCTGGTGCAAGAGGGGGGCAATGTCAGTAAACAGGGCTGGGAAATAGCCTTGGGGGCAGAGGAGACAAGGGTGGTGATAGAGGACCGGAGCGAGAAACCGCGATGGAAGGGTTGGAGGACGGAGGCTTTGGGGGGATATGGCGGAGTCGGGACGCGGGGGTGGAAAACTGGGGACCACCATGGAGGTTCCAATGCATGGAATGGAGAAACATCACCAGGACCCGCCAGTTGATTTGCGCCCACTGAAGATGGCGCTATTCCTGGTGATTGTGCCAATACAGAGGGTGCAATGGCTGTTTCAGGATCCCGCGCCCGGAGAGCCGGCGACGGCACAATACGTCAACCACCCTGTTAGGAGCTACAACCAGAGTGTTGTTGAGGCTCGTGAGCGTCAAGAGTGGTTTGCTGCATGGCAGGTGATGGGGGATAGCCCAGCACACCAAGAGCAGGTGCGCGGGGTCGAGGGGTGGCAGGCCGAGTGGCTACGGAGCTGACAGGTGCGGGAGGCACAGCATAAGGCTTTCCTGGCCCGCCGGTGGTGGTACTTGCATGGCCGGCGAGAGCAGGATTAGTAGGCGAGAGAGTCATCCAGGGAGGGTGGGATATCAGAGGTGGGAAGGCTGGAGGTGTGAGTGCTGGTCCAAAGTCCAGCACCCATCCCGGTTTAGGAGTGGGAAGTGACTCTGCCCGACCTTTGGCCATGCATGGCAGTGAGGATGACCGGGAGCACGTAGTGGTGGAGGAGTTCCTCCGGTGGTGGTTTGCAAGGACAATGGCAAAGGGCCAAGGGTCTGTAGAGGCGGCCGGGGCTGCTTTGCCTCAGTGACTGCAACAGGAGACATCCACAGAGGATCAAGGAGCTAAGGTGATGGGCAAGGGGACGCAGCGAGGCTGCCGTAGCAAGCCAGGCAGCGCGAGGTTGTGGGCCTGTGGGTTGTTGGTGGTGGTACAGCTGGAGGGGGTTGGGGGATTGGCGAGGTGGAGGGGAGTACATGAAAGCAGTAGTGTCAGCAAGAGAGGTAACACTGGAAGCAGCAAGGACAAGAGCCATGGCAGAAGCTTCTGCTCCTGTTTCTCCCCCAGCGGGAGGTCGCCGGGCCGAGAGTTAGCAGTGGGACATTGGCAGAAGGAAGCCAGTGGCAGAAGCAAAGGGCAGAATGAGCTCTTCACCGCATGGACAGGGCAATGATGGTGGCTGGTGGTGGGACAGGCAGTGGGACTTAGGCTGGAGGCGATGGGAGGGAGTGCATAAGCACAATCGGGTCCAAAATTGGGAGGTACCCAGAGTGGGTCGGGGATGGATGACCGGACGTGGTGGATGGAGAGTGGAAGCAGTAGCAGCGTGAGTTTGTCCAGCCGAGGGCCTGTGGTGGTGGTGCGGCTGTGGGAGCATATCAACAGCTATAACAGCAGGAGCAGGGGTTGTAGTGAAAATCTCTGTAGCGGGAGATGTGCCAATAGTGACAGCAAGAGCACCTGTAGCAGTAGCAGCACCACCATCCATAGCAGCAGCGGCAGCAGGAGCGGCTAGAGTAGCAGCAGCCAGATCAGGATTATTAGCAGCATCTGTGGCAACCCCAGTTTCAACAGCAGCAGCAGCAGCCATAGCAGTATGAGCGGGGGGCAACAGTGAGGACATGGCCAGGGTGGCGGTTTGGGAGGAGGGCCACTGGTGGGATAGGGTGGTGGTGGGCCGAGGACGTGAATTGTGGCCGACTGTATCTAGCAAAGATGCTTCTACCACTCATGTACTTGCGGATCTAGGCGGTGGTGGTGGATGCGGTTCGGGCGGATATGGGGGTCTATTGGGCACGGTACGCTTGGCATCCCATGGACATCCCATGGACACCATCAAGCCCCTAGTCCTGCAGGTGATGACTACCCTCATTCTCTGTGATTGGCCACAACACTGACGCGGCTTGGATGTGGACGGGGTAGAGAGAGCTTCTAGATGCCCGATTTCAGCGTAGGAAGTGGGAGGAGTTGTGATGGGAGGCGGTGGCTCAAAAGTGCCTTGTTAGGCACAATCCTTTACCACACTGTTTGTGCCTCCAGGAGGAGGAGGAGACAAGGGAGTAGTGGTTGCAGCAGGATGTCTCCAATTCTTGTTTGGGGGAACACGTCCAATGCATGCGATGCCTTGGATAGTTCCTCGGTAGCATCCACGAACCCTGAGGTGTTGGCGCATTTGCAGCAAAATGCTCGGCGGTGGAGCAGCTGATACCGGCGTGGGTAGTGAAGATAGCACATGTGGGCTCAGCCAATGTTCCGAACTGCAGCCTGAGCGCGTTGGGCTTTCTTGGAAAGCAGCATGGGGACGGCGGCAGGTCTCTGAGGGTTGGCACTGGACCACTTGCAGCAGGTGGTGGTGGGGGATGAGCAGTTTGCCCGCCTACTGGCGCAGGTGCTTGCTTCAATCTTCCAGGGCTGGCTACATCCTACGGCCTGACATTTTCTAACAACAAGCAGGAACATCACACTGGAAAAATCCCGATGGAAGGGTGCAGCCCATCGCGTTGGCTGATGCAATTCAGCGGTTGGTGGCATGGTGGATGGTGAGAATGTGAGGGCGGGAGATAGAGGATTCCCTAGGCCCATTTGAGCAGGTAGTTGTTGTGTAGTTGGAGGGGTACACGGTGGTCCACACCGTGACCAAGCAGCTTGATGTGCACCCGGACTGAGAGATCCTGAGCTTTGATGTTTAGAATGCATACAGCTCAACGGAGCAAGTGTTGATCTTTGAGGCGTTGCAGTCACACGCATTTGAGTAGTTCATCTCGGCCCTGGCCCTCTCTACGGCCAGCTTTCAGACCTTCACTTCAAAGGTGGGTTCCAGCCGTGTGTACAGNGGGGGGGGGGGGGGGGGGGGGGGGGGGGGGGATCAGCCCCTTCCTGCATGTTTTGGCACAGTAGGCTGTGATTTAGGTGGCACAAGCATGATGGCGGGGACAGGGCAGGTGTTGGCCTTCCTGGAAGACACGTACCTGCAGGGGTCTGCACAAGAGTTCAAGGTGGGGTTCACGCCGTTGCAGGAGGGCTTGTCGACAGTGGGAATGGGGGTCCAGCCTTGCATATGCCAGTTGTTTGTGCCAGCGAGGGTGGAGTCCATTCCGGCTGGTCTTGCGGGGGTCCATCGAGTTGGGGAGGGGGTGGTGGTGCTGGAGGTGCCGATTTGGATGGAGGCCTTTTTCCCAGAGCAGCTGGATGTGGTGGTGCATGCGGTGAGGGAGACGCTGGAGGTGCTAGTCGAGCTACCGGATGCTCAGGTGGCCTTCAGCATCCTGCAGGAGTGTTTCACCCAGCGGCTCCAACACCTGAAGTGGCTGATTCCCCGTCAGAGTGGTGAGCGGTGCAGTTATGACCGTTTGATGAAAGGGCGGGGTTGTGTCTCCGGCGGCTGCTGCAACTGGAGGGTGTAGTATTGAACCAAAATGAGTGGATAGTGGCCCATGCAGAGCATCGGGTGCGAATGCCAGTACAGTTGGGTGGGCTGGAGTTGACACCAGTGGCAAAACTGACCTTGCTGTCATTTGTCTACAGTCACCCGCAATTCCTGGCATGCAGTGCTACAAGTTCTTCACCTGCCGGGGCCTGGAGAGCCAGGACTGGGCGAGGGGGTGGATTGGGAGGGATGGCTGAGGAAGACCTTTGAGGAGCTTTGGGAGGCAGCATTGAAGGGGTTGTCTGCTATGGTACGAGACGAGGTCCCCGGGTTGGCATTGTGTGAGCCAAGCCCGTTAGCCATTTGTATTGGCTCACACACTGCCAACCCAGGGACCTCGTCTCGTACCATAGCAGACAACCCCTTCAATGCTGCCTCCCAAATATCCACAAAGGTCCTCCTTTGCCATCCCTCCCGATCCGCCCCCTTGCCCAGTCATGTCTGTCTCGATTTTGTCTCAATCTCGCGAGACAGAATTGCGAGTTTGAGACTAGATACAGACTCGCGATTCCGAGTCTGCCATACTTTCTTGTTTCAAACTGGAGTGCCTTTAGTCATGTAGAATCTTGAGTCCTCCTGGGGTGGACGGAGGTGGGTGGGAAAAATATGTGGGGTCCAGTTTAAAAAAAATTGAGCTGAAACACCCGGGATTAGCAGCGGTTAAACACCCACCACCAAATCCTTGACGTAGCCTCTGCCACCGTTCAATTGGCCAGAGTGTACGTTTGCTACAATGGGCAAATTCCAGGCACGTGCCTTGTGCCTGCCTCATGCAATCCACAGTGTGGCAGCCATGAGGAATGGCTGATGTGGTTATGCCACATCGACCTATCTATCCAGAACATTGTTGTTGTGCGAACAACATGGGTGGTTGGTCTCACTCTCATTGTGTCTCTCGAGCACTCTTGAAATACTTCACTGTCAAGAGCGCTAATAACGAATTCTCTCTTGCTTTCTACAGCAAGAGGCTTGTCTCACTCTCGCTATCCACAGCAAGATTTTTTTTTCACTCTCGCAGGTGAAAGTGAGACCGCCACAACTGTTCTAAATGATGACAAGGCAGCAAGCCGCAGCTACCTCCATGCAACCATGCCCTCCTCGCAGTCCGCTCATTCTGCATTAGGATGTGACCCCGCTGGCACCGCCTTAACTCCCGCCACCACTGTTGCCACTTCCACTAATGCATCTGCTGCCGCTGCTGCCTCTGTTGCCGCTCCAAGCACCGCTCTTGCCCCTGTGGTGAGTCCAGATAGCCGCAAGAAGAAGCTGAACCCGTCTGTATATGGCAAATCTTAACTTTATGAATGACACAAGGTAAGTAATGTGAACTCTGCAACATTTGTCCTCCAAGCGGAGGCACGAAGTGGACGCACGTGTTTGCCAATGGACAGACTTTGGGGATGTGGAAGTTTCTCCGGGGAATGCACCTGGCCAAGTGGAAGGAGATGAAGGTGTTGGAGGCATCGCAAAAGCTCCTAGCTTCCACTACTCACACCGCCAAGACTGCCGCCACAATCAATGGTTCAAAGTCACAGATTGCGCAGAGAGTGACAGGGGTGGGTGTGGCATTCAACAAGAAATCTGTCCACATGTGTGTATGTAAACGCGTTTTCAAAACATGGTGCCGTTCCCATCCATTGATTCGTTGTGTCTGAAGCGTGCATTTTTCCATTGGACTTCCTTTGCCGTGCTTCCTGGCCGCCAGACCCTGAGCAAGAAAATTTGGCTTGTGTTTTCCACAATCTGCAAGCTTCTTGCAAAGATCTTTCAGTTCTTCTAGTCAGGTGTGCCGTTCACTACTAACAGATGGCAATACGATGCCAACGTGAAGTTCCTATGATTCATAGCACACTGGATAGAGCCATGGCAGATGCAGAGTGTGGCTCTTGCTTTCCCCCATGTGTCAGAGTCCTCCATAGCTGAGAACATCTGTGACTTGTTTAATGGGATGGTGAGGGACTAGGGGCTGTGGGAAAAGTTCAACACCCTTACTGTCAACAATGATACCATGAACGACTCAGTGGTAGACAAGTACATTATCGTAAACCACCCAATTTCTCTGAGGACAACCACATTCGGCATATGGGGCACAGCATGAACATTGCCATGCTGGACTTACTCAAGAGCAACAACCTGTGGATGCATTTTGCAACCTCACACACCAACGTCAACTTCGTCATAAAGTGCGCAAAGCGGGAGGAGAGCCTCATGACGACTGCGGCAGAGTGCAGCGTGAACCACCTCCCGACGCATGCGGACACCTTCACCCGGTATAACTCCACTCCGGACATGTGCCACAGGGTGTTTCACTTGAAGGATCCATTAAATATCTGGCTCAGGGCAGAAGTACCGCAGATGAAATGGAGGGAGGCGGGATGGAAATTGATGGGCCTATTGGTGGCTGTGCTCAAACCTTTCAAGGCTTTCTCTGATGGCCTCAGCGTGCAGAAGCACCCCACCATTGTTAGCTATTGAGCCAACCACCTCTGGCAGAGAAACCGCAAAACCAAAAAGCTCACAAAGGTTTCTACACCATCTTCCTTTGCAGGCATGTGTCATGCACCCCAAAATTAATCAGGCATACACTTCACCTACAAGAGTACTTAACGCCTTAGCATTCAATCTCAAGAAGAGATCAAGTCGTCAATACACAAGAGAGCATCAAGCAATGGTTAATTGATCAGCATGCAAGACAAGTCCTTTTATAGGTATTTGTCCACTCCTAAAACTCAATATCACATTCGTGAGAAGTGGCCTGACCCAGCCACATCACCAATAGACTTGCGCTATGGACTTGAAACATAAGCATCCTAGTGCCAAGGTCAGAGACCAACCATGTTGCTTCCAAAAAGCTACGGAATTTCTTACTTGGAAGCTTCCATCACAACTAAGATGTGCATGGGCCCAGGATAAAATTCATGACTGTTAAAGTAGCAAACATTTCTCACACCTTGTAGTTAGCGAACCTAGATTGGTCCTGCATGTTATACTCGACCAACCCTGTTAGGCCATGGTTGTAGTGCTCTTTGGTGGTCGTGGTGTATCTGTCGCGCTGTGCCAGTTTCCTGGGCTACTCTCGGTGTTTGGCTGAGCGAGCTGCGTGCGCTCAGTGTGGTTCGCCACACTTTGTGGCGAACCGCGTGAGCAGCAGGCACGCGACCGGATAGGGGTCAGGCTCGCTCGCTCCTCCTACTCACTTTTCCAAAAAATCCTCTCGATTCACTCGTCTCGATCTCGTCCAACGCCTAAGTCTCTCTTGGTCTCAATTCCCCCTCACAGCTCTCGAGAGCTCTCCTCCCTCACAAGTTCTTGAGAGCCTCCTCCCCCTCACAGCCGAGAGCGACTGTTGGCCCCGCGGCTAACTCCCTCGGCACTGCCCCTCACAGGAGTCGAGAGCCGCTCGAATCCACCCGCCACCTCCATCCTCCCCCTAGTCCTACCTTGTTTAACATGGCATCAAGCCCATAAAACAGGCTTGTGGCCTTCCCTTTCTCGCTTCCACTTCCGCTGCTCCGGTCGTGCGTCGCCGCCGACGCCGTCATCTTTGTCGTCTCCGTGGCCTTCGCCGTGGGCAATACCCGCCGCCGCTTCCTTTGCCGCTGCCGTCCTCCCGCTTCCGTTGGGTGTTCCCTCCATCATCGCCCCTGCTCCCCTCCCTCTCCACCAGGTTCTCCCCTTTCAGGGTCTCCTCGTCGTTCCAACACCCTCCCCACCCCCGTCTGTTCTCTTCCTTTTCCATCGCGTCGCCTCTAGGGAGTTTCTTCCTTGTCTCTCTCCTCTCTTTCTCTTTTGGCTGCCCTTCGCCCTTTCGCTCACTCTCCTCCGTTTTCTTCTCTCCTGAAGGTGTGTTTCCCCATCCGTTCTTCCCTGGACCTGCCCGGCCTCGGCCTCCGCTCCTCGGCCCTCCCTCTCCGGCCCTCGGCTCGGCGCTCGGCCGCCGGCCCTCAAGCCTCGGCTCCGGCTCGGGGCTCCGTTTCGCCTCTAGGCTTAGGGGTTAGGCCCAGACTCTAGACTCTAGGATCTAGGTCCTAGGCGCCAGGCTCCTGGCCGGAGGCTCTAGGCCTCTCGGCTCTGGGCTCTGTAACTCTGAACTCTGAAC
>SZWC01000618.1:229029-251005 GCA_023375785.1 Penium margaritaceum | reverse complement strand
TCTCTCCCTCTCTCTCTCTCTCTCCCTTTTCCCTCTCCGTTTTCCCTCTCCCTTTTCCCCTGCTCTTTTTCCTCTTCCCTTATCCCTCTCTCCCTGTCCTTCTCCTTCTCCTTCCCTTCTCTCTTGATCCCCCCTACCTCCCTCTTTCTTCCCTCTTCCCCTCCTCCCTCTCCCCTCTTCCTTTCGTGCCGTTCTCGTGTTCTCACCCCTCTCCTTCCTCCCTTCCTCCCCCTCTCTCTCTCCATCTCTCCCTCCCTTCGCCTCCGTCCATTGTGCCCACCCTCTCTCCCTCCTCTCTCTCTCTCTCTCTCTCTCTCTCTCTTTCTCTCTCTCTCTCTCTCTCTCTCTCTCTCTCTCTCTCTCTCTCTCTCTCCCGCATCGGCTCCCCTATCCTCCGTGCCTTTTGCTCCTCCGCCTCCATCATCCCCGTCACTGCTCCATCGGCTCCATCGGCTCTGGCTCGGCGTCCGGCCCTGGTCCGCGGCACCACTGGGATCTCCCCTCGCTCGTGGTCCCTCCTCTTCGTCGCCCCTCCACTCTCCCGTTGTGCTGTCCCACTCCTCTTCTCTCGGTCGTCCCCTCCGGCATCCGGATACCCTCCCCTCGTTGCGTTGGTTCGCATCCCGTCCCTCGGTGCTCTGCACCCTCGGTCGTTCGCCGCTGCCGCCCCCTCCCCCTCTCCCCCCCTCGGTCCCTTCCGGCTCCATCCCTGTCCCATCCCTCTCTGCTCATTCTCCCACCTTCTCCTTCTCCTTCTCTCGTTCCTCTTCCCCCTCCTCCCCTCCTTTCCCTCCCCTCCTTCCCTCTTCTCTCGTCCTTCTCCCCTCTTTCTCCCTCCTTTCCTTTCCATTTCCTCTCCCCCTCCCTTCCTTCCTCTCCGCTTCCCACGCCCTCGCCGTCCCCTCCTCTTCTCCTGTGGGGCCTCCCATTCTCTCCCCATCTTCCTTTCCCCTTCCTCTCGACCCTTCTTCCTCCTCTCTCCATCACTTCCTTCCTTCATCTCCATCTCTGCCTATATTCCTCTTCCTCTCCTCTCCCTCTTTCTCTCTCTTCCCCTCCCCCCTTCTCCCCCTCTTCTTGTTTCCCCCTCCCTCTCTCTCTCGCTCTCTCTCTCGCCTTCTCCGCCTCTCTCTTTCTCCCTCCTGCTCTCTCTTCCTCACTTTTTCACGCACTCTACCCCTCTTTCCGTCTCTCTCATTCTCCTCCCCTTGCCCTCGCTTCTCCGTCCTCCCACACACCCCTCCTCTCTCTCCCCTCCTCTGTCCTCTCCGTCCTTCCCATATCGCCTCCCCCTTCGCCTTTCTTTGCTTTCCTCTCCTTCACTCCCCTCCCCTTCTCCTGCTGCCCCTTCCCCCCCTCGCTCCTCTGTCGTCTACCCACTTCTCTCTTGTGGTTGTTGTCTCCGCATTGCCTCCCAGTCGCCCGTGGTTGCTTGCAACTCTTTGTTGTCTCATGTGTCGCTTCCCGGTTCTCCCCCTCTGCCTTGTGCTTCGTGCGTCTTGCTGGCCGCTCGGCGGCCTCGGCCTCTCGCACGTCTTTTCCTCTCCCGCTTTTGCTTCCCCTTTCCTCCCTCTCCCCCTAACGCACGTCCCTAAATACACACTGCACACCATGGTTCTTCCCTCATCTCCTCTCACTGCTCGGTCCTCTTGTAGCCATCTGTTCCTTGCCTCTATTACTCCTTCCCTGACGTCGTGTAGCACCATGCCTGAGCTCGGTCTTGCCGGTGTACAGGCAGCTGCGGCAGCTGCTAGAGCTGCTCGTGCCGAGGTACAGTTCATTGATGCCTCCTCCTGTGCTCCTAGCCCCCCCGTATCCGATGGCTCTGGTCTTGTCGACGAGTCCTCCATCCTCTCTCCTCAGTCTACTGTGGCTGCGGCTGTCACTTCTGCTCTCGCAGCTCTTCGTGTTCCTCCCCCTCCGCCCCCTTCCCCCCAGCCCGCTCTTCCTCGTGATCCCCACGCCCTCCTCTCCACAGGCATTGTCGATGCCCTCGCAGCCCGTCCTGTTCTCGACCACTCCCTCGCCCTGCCTCCCCTAGTTGGTCCGACGGTCCACCCTCCCCACGTCGGCGTCGTCCGCGAACCCGCGGGGTTGAGCAGCGCCGTCGCTTTGGGCCGCGAGGTCGCTCCAAGCAGTGGTGGGATTGCCGCGGCTGGCGGTACCGCTGCTGGTGCCGTCCGTGCCTTAGCCGGTGCTGGTGGTGGTGCGGCGGCTGGCGTCGGCGGTGGTGTTATCCCTGCTCGTCTCACTGGTGGTGGTGCTGCTGCTGGTGGCCTCGTTGCGGCAGGTGTTGTCGCTACCGTTGGCGCTGGTGGTGGTGATGCTGTTGTTGGTGGTGGTGCTGCTGCCATAGGTGGTGCTGCCGCCGGCGGTGCGGTTGGTGTCGGAGGTGCTGTTTCCGCTGGTGGTGCTGCAGCCGCTGGAGGTGCTGCTGCTGGTGACCCTCACGCTGCCCTTGACCGCACTGAGGCTCGTCTCGACTCCATGACCCTTGCCGTCGCTCAGCTTGTCAGCCCTGGCCTTCGCCCGCCTGCCTCACAGATGCCTCTCACCTCCGCTCCCAGCCACACTGTCGGCACACCCTTTAGCGAGTGGTCCGCTCGCTTTGTCTCATGGACACACATGCACGGCCTTTGGGAGCACTACGACCCAGCTCCTACCCTCCCTATCACGCACCCCGACCGTGCGCCCCTCGCTTTTCACCTTCTATATTCTGCCGCCCCCACTGTCGCTCTCCGCCAGCTCGATTACTTCACGCCGACCACTACCCTCCCCGCTCGGCCTCGTGAGGCCTGGGCTGCCCTCCTGGCTTTGTACTCCTCTGATTCCTTTCGCTCCGCCGTCTCTCTCCTCGCCGACCTTCGGGCTCTCCGCCGGCGCCCTGACGAGTCCTTAGGTGCCTATTGTTAGCTACTGAGCTAACCACCTCCGGCAGAGAAGCCGCGAAACCGAAAAGCTCACCAAGTTTTTTACACCTTCTTCCTTTGCAGGTATGTGTCGTGCTCCCCAAACTTAATCAGGCATACACTTCACCTTCAAGAGTACTAACGCCTTAGCATTACATCTCAAGAAGAGCTCAAGTCGTCGATACGCAAGAATGCATCAAGCAAGGATTAATTGATTAGCATGTAAGACAAGTCCTTTTATAGCTGTATGTCCAGTCCTAGAACTCAAAAGCACATTCCTGAGAAGTGGCTTGACCCTGCCACATCACCAAGAGACTTTCGCTGTGGGCTTGACACATAAGCATCCTTGTGCCAAGGTGACTGATCAGCCGTGTTGCTTCCCAGAAGCTATAGACTTTCTTTCTTGGAAGCTTCCATAACAACCAAGATGTGCATGGAGCCAGGATCGAACTCATCACCTCTCACTTGGCCAAATCAACAAAATTGCCAAGTTAACCACTCACCTACATGGTGTACTCAAAGGTCATATCTCACATGAGACAGAGCATAGTTGAGTCACCCTACAACAAATCCAGGGGTCATACCTCCACAAGGGGCAGAGCGTTCCTTATCTGTCGTACAAGACTGAACAAGGGGCAAACATATTCAACACCTATTTGGGCCGCGCGGAGCTCCTGCAGAGCGAGCTTCTCGCTGAGGGCGCCTCTTTGACGGATCAGGCTTTTTTCACGTCCGTCGTTGCTGGTCTCGGTCCTGCCTTCTCAGGCGCTCTCACTTCCTTTCCCCTCGCTCTCACTCTTCAGGTCGCATATCAGGCTCGTGGGGCAGTTAGGCCCATCCTGCTAGATGGGCTTCGTTCCTTCTAGGCGGTCTCCCAGCCTGCTGTTCCTCCCGCTGAGCCCTTCCTGTCTGACGGTCTGCCCGGTCTCCTCCCCACCCAGCGGCTCATGCCCTTGTTGTTCGTGCTCCGCCTGGCGGTGGCGATGCTCGTCCACCCACGTGCTGGAACTGCGATGTGGTGGGTCAGCGTCACGATGCGTGCCCGCTTCCCCCAGTCCCTGATCTTCGTGAGTGCATTACACGTCAGTAGGCTCTCCTTCGTGGTCTTGCTTATGTTCCCCCTGGCGGTCCTCTCCCTGCTGCGGTCCTTGATGCTCCTCCCCTTGTCGCCCCTTTCCGTCCGCCACCGGTACCTGGGGCACTCCCTCCACTTACAGAGGATGCGATCATCGCTCTCGTTCGTTGCGTCCTAGCTGAGAGTGTGGTCGGCGACCCCCGCCTACTGGTACGTCTCTTTTGTTTGATCTCCTGGCTGCCCCTACCTCTTGTCCCACTACTCCTAGCGTTCCCTCGTCTGCTCCATGCCCGTCTCCCCCCTCCCCTCGCATGACTACGTATTGCCTCCTCTTCGGCACTGAGCGTGCTCTGTCTCCGTCTTGGATGGTGGACGGTGCTACGACTGATCACATGTGTCCCATTCGCGAGCTTTTTACAGAATTCAGTCCGGTCTCTGTGATTTCTTCGGTGTATACCGGTGATGGGGCCCCCCTCACTATGCTCGGTGTTGGCACTGTTTGCCTCACCTCCTCGACCGGATCCCTCATCCTATCCTCCGTTCTGTACATTCCGACTCTTGATTTTTCCCTTCTATCTGTGCCGACTCTCGATATGTGCGGGTTCTCCATCACATATGCCCTCGGTCTTGTCGCAGTCACTGATCGCGTTAGTGGTTGCGTCGTCCTCCGTGGTCACCGACCCCTGGCAAGGACTTGTACCAGGTTCTCGGCCCACACTCTGTCTCTGCACCCGCGGCGGATGATGTTGCGCTTGTCGCACTCTCTCGCTCGCTCATTTGCACCTTCTTCATCGTCGTCTTTGCCATCTTCCCTCCCCCGCTATGGCCTCCCTCCTCCATACCCTTCCCGCTGATGGTCTGTCTGACCCCTCATTCCGGGCCCCCTGCGTTACCAATTGCACCTTTTGGGTTGTCAGCAAGATGCATCACCTTCCTTTCCCCTCCTCTCCCTCTCGCATGTTTTCCCCTCTCGAGCTCGTGCATGCCGACATCCTTGGTCCCCTCCAGGATGAGTCTCTCGCTGAACATGCCACGTATGTCCTCAGCCTGATCGACGACTACTCTGGATACCCATGGGTCTTCTTTCTTCGGGGAAAAAGGCGATGTTTCCCAGACCATCTAGTCGTGGTACGCGTCAGCGCAACGACAGAGTCGTCACCAGTTACTGCGCTTTCGTTTTGATCGTGGTGGCGAGTTTCTTGGTGACACAGCATCGTTTTTTTACCGTGAGGGTGTGGTTCATGAGCTCTCCGTGCCCTATTCTCCACAACAGAATGGGATTGCGGAGTGCTGGAACCGTACCCTTGTTAAGGACGTCCGCACGATGATGACTGAGGCTGGCTTTCTTAATCGTGGCTGTTGCTTCTGGTCCGAGGCGGCCCGTTATCGCACGTGGGTTTGGAACCGGATCCCAGCTTTTCTCTGGTCGTCGTGCCGACCTTAGTGAGGCTGTGGTATGGGGCACTATGGCTACCGTCTACCTTGCTCCCCCTTCTCGGTCTGGCAAGCTCGATCCGCCTGGCCACCTCTGCGTCACCCTTGGGGTTGTGCCTCACTCTCGTGCTCATCGTTTCTGGGACCCAGTCGCCCATCCACTCATCGAGTCCTGTCATGCTCGCTTCTTTGAGCAGATGACTTACGGCGCCTTCCGTGCGGATCGCTGTCTCCCTGCTCCGACCTCTGCCACGGCCTACACCTCCGATGGCCTTGTGGTTACTGATACCCCTTTCCCTTCTTCGCCTCCCTCCGTGGCCCCCTCCTCATCTCTTCCGCATTCAGCTGTCTCCGCTCCTACTCCTTCTCCCGTGCCCCCCTCGTCCGTACTGCCGCCGACCTGCCATTTGCTCCCCCTTGTTCCCACTTCATTCCTGCCCTCCTTGCCTGTCCACCCGCCCCGTCCTGCGGCTTCTTCCCTTCCTTCCCCATTCGTTCCCCCCTCCACCGGAGGACCTCCTCCCATGTTTGTCTCCACTTCTCTCCCTCCTGGTCCTTTGCCCTCTGCCTCACCTCCCGTCCCACCTCACCCCTCTCTGCCCACACCTCCACCCCCTCCCCCGCCTCCATTGTCCCCCTCGCACCGCCGCGACGGTCCGCCGTCTGTCTCTCTCCTCCCTCCCCTCTTGTCGTCTCCTGTGCCGCCCCCTGTCTCTCCCCCCGGCTTCCCCCCCTCTCCCCCTCCGATCCCTCCTACTCTGACCGCAACCCAGGCTGTGGGCTCCCCCCGTGCACCTTCTCCCGCTCGATGTGCAGATCCTGTCCTCATCTCTATTGAGGATGTCCCGGAGGACAACCCCCCATCCGTGTAGAGATCTCGTGTGAGATCCTGTCCTCGTCGCGGTGATACCGTCTCCTCCATCCTCACCCCCTGCTACCTCCTCTGCCCACCCCTCGCCCTTTCCTCCTCTTGTCGACGTCCTCTCTCGAGAGACCCTTCCTCTCCTTCCTCTTTCTCCCTCTTGGTTCCCCTCGACGCCCGCTCCCCTCCTCAGTCCATCTCCTCATCCGGTCGTTTCCTCCCACTCACCCGTTCCCAGCCCGGAGTCCCTTCTCGGTGTCCCCTCTCGTCCCCACTCGTGGATGCGCACGCACGCCGCCTGGGCTCGTCCGTCCGCTCCTCCTCCCCCTGTTCTCTTTCCCCTCCCACACTTCCTCCTCCTCCCCCCATCCCTGCATCTCCGCTTCTTCACTCCGTCCTGGACACTCCTCCTCCCTTCTCCCCTGTCTCTTCCTGCACCCGCTCTCGCACCGCTCGCACTCTTGCCTGTGCCTCTGTCCTTCTTCTCGATGTCCCTCAGCCTCCCTCCTTGTCCCCTACCTCGTCTTCTGTTCCAGTCGTTCCTCCCGTGGTCACTTCAATGTCACCGGTCCCTACGTCATCCCCTCCCCCTCCCTCGCCTCTGCCCTCCACCGCTATTGTGCACCCTCCGCTTCACCCTCTGTTTCCTTACACCTTTCATCTGGGTCACGTCCACGGTCGTCATTTCTTTCATCTCGAGTTCCGTCATGCGCTCGATGCCTGCACTGACCATCGCTTCGTCTGCGCACCGGCGTCTGCTGCGCATGCCCTCGCGGTCACGTCTATCCCGCCTACTTCCCCCTCTCCCTCTCCCCTTGATGAGTCCGATCCTCTCACCCTTGCCGACGCCCTTACTCGCCCCGACGCTGCAGCCTGGCGCGCAGCCTGCATTGTAGAGCTTGCCGCTCCGGCTGAGCATGGCATGCTCGAACTCGCTGACCTTCCTCCCAGTCGCACGTCCATCAAGGCCAACTGGGTCCTGCATAGGAATTTCACTGTCTCGGGTGCCCTTGACCGGTACAAGGCTCGCCTCACCGCCAAGGGCTACTCCCAGGTCCCCGGCGTCGACTTTACTGACACCTACGCTCCTGTCGGCCGCTTTACAACGAGTCACATCGTCATCTGTGTCGCGGCTCATTTTCAGTGGGAGCTTCACCAGATGGACGTGAACAATGCCTTCCTCCACGGTTGTCTTGAGGAGGAGTTGTACATGGTCTAGCCTCCTGGTTTCTCCGATGGTACCGGCCGAGTCTGCTGCCTCCGTCGCGTGCTCTACGGTCTCCGCCAGTCTCCTCGCTGTTGGAATGAGGAACTCACATCCACTCTGGTCCGTGGTGGTTTCCTCCCTAGTCAGTCCGACCCCTCCCACTTCATCGGTGGCACGACTCTCGTACCCGCCTTTGTCCTGGTGTATGTGGATGAGATCCTCATCACCTCTCCCTCCTCCTCCGCGATCTTCGAGGCGAAGGGTCTCTTCTCCTCGGTGTACCGCATGAAGGATCTTGGCCTTGCAACCATGTTCTTGGGGATGCAGATTGAGCGCCTCCCCGGCTGTCTGTTGGTCCATCAGGAGCGCTATGTCCAGACCCTCGTGGACCGTTTTGCTTCCATTGTCGACCTCTCTTGGCCCCTCCCTGCTGCCTCCTCACCCATACCACCGGGTGCCCAGCTCGCCCTTCGTGTGGCCCACAACACAGAGTCGGGTGCGCTAGAGTCTTCCATCACGTTTCAGTCCATCATTGGTACCCTCACTTACCAGGCAGGCACCACTCGTCTGGACATCGCCTGCGCGGTGAATGTCCTTGCCCAGTACGCCCGCAAGCCTCGCACAGCTCACCTCCAGGCTGCCGCATATGTCCTGCGCTACGTCCTTGGTTCTGCCTGTGCCAGACTCGTCTTCCAGACCGGGACGGGCGTGCCTCTTCTAGAGGGCTACGCCGACAGTGACTATGCTCGCGATTCGGACACTCGCAGCTGCAGCAGCTTCGTCTTCCTCCTCGGCACCGCTGCCGTCTGTTGGCGCAGCGGGAAGCGGGGCTGTGTCGCTCGTAGCACTGGGGAGGCTGAGTACATGGTATTGGATGGCGTTGTTGCTGAGGCAGTGTGGCTTCGACGCCTTCTCGGCGAGCATCGTCTTCCTACCCCGGCTGTGCCTCTCTACACAGACAGTGAGAGTGGATTGGCCATCGCCAGGAATGCTGGTGCACTTCATCGTCGTACCAAGCACATCAATGTTGAGCACCACTACGTGCGCGACGTTTTCGTGGCCGGTGACGTCTCTCTCCAGTTCATCTCCGCCGCGTTTCAGCTCGCAGATTTTCTCACGGAGGCTCTCCACCAGCCTGCCTTCGCTTCGAGCATCAGTGCTGTCGGTCTTCGCACCCTCGGCTGGACTGAGGTTTCCCTCTTTTCTCCTTCCCCCCACTGCATCACTTGGTCCTCTGCTCGAGGACCGCTTGTGTGCTGTGTCCCTATCTCTTTTGCTGCTCTGGACTTCCTCCTCCGTGTGTCCGTCCCGTACAGGTTCTCCTGCGCTCGGTACCCCTCGTCACTGGCGTGGTGTCTGCCATCCGTCCCCATCCATTCTCTTGTCCCTTCTCTCCCCTCTGCCCCCCTTGTGTCCTGTGCGTGCCTCTGTTGTCGTGTGCCTCTGGGTGTTGGGGTGCAGGTCCTTGACTCTTGGAGACGTGGCGCTTCTGGCAGGGTGCACCAGCCCGGTGCTTCTGGCTGGGTTCTGCTGGTGGGGTACTTCGGGCGTGGGCCTCTGGTGGTGTGACTTTCCTGGCGCGTGTCTCGTGGGGTGCTCCTGGACTGGTGCCTCCCGCACGGGTTCTCCTGGTTGGGGTGCTTCTGGAAACGTGCTTCTAGACTGGTGCAGCTGGCGGGGTGCTTTTGGTGGAGTGCTTCTGGTGGCATACTTCTGGTGGAGCGCCTCCGGTGGGGTGCGACATTTGTCTCGTCGCTCCCGGCCATCTCTCTCTGCTTGTGCTGCTAGTGTTGTGGTGTTCAAGCATTCTGCTTGCACTGCTTACCTTCGCTTGCGCTATCGTGTTAAAGTAGCAAACATTTCTCACACCTTGTAGTTAGCGAACCTAGATTGGTCCTGCATGTTATACTCGACCAGCCCTGTTGGGCCATGGTTGTAGTGCTCTTGGGTGGTCGTGATGTATCTGTCGTGCTGTGCCAGTTTCCTGGGCTACTCTCGGTGTTTGGCTGAGCGAGCTGCGTGCGCTCAGTGTGGTTCGCCACACTTTGTGGCAAACCACGTGAGCAGCAGGCACGCGACCCGATAGTGGTCAGGCTCGCTCGCTCCTCCTACTCACTTCTCCAAAAAATCCTCTCGATTCACTCGTCTCGATCTCGTCTAACGCCTAAGTCTCTCTTGGTCTCAATTCCCCTTCACAGCTCTCGAGAGCTCTCCTCCCTCACAAATTCTCGAGAGCCTCCTCCCCCTCATAGCCGAGAGCGGCTGTTGGCCCCGCGGCTAACTCCCTCGGCACTACCCCTCACAGGAGTTGAGAGCCGCTCGACTCCACCCGCCACCTCCATCCTCCCCCTAGTCCTACCTTGTTTAACAATGACCTCTCACTTGGCCAAATCAACAAAATGGCTAGGTTAATCATTTACCCACATGGTGTACTTACAGGTCATATCTCACATGTCATAGAGCATAGTTGAGTCACCCTACAACGGATCCAGGGATCATACCTCTACAAGGGTTAGAGGATTTCTCGACCTTCCTACAACACTAAACAAGGGGTAGCCATGTTCAACAAATCTCTCCCTTGCACCTTGCATCAGCTGCTATCATCATTCTTCATCGCATGCACTGACCATGCTAATACCTTGCTTGTCCGCATGGTGGAAGTCCTTATCCAGTGGCTTTGTAAGAATGTCAGCCCGGTTTAGCTTGGTACCGACATATTCGAGCTCCACTGTCTGCTTGTAGACCAATTCCCAAACATAGTGGTAGCAAATTTCAATGTGCTTTGTGTGCCTGGACATGACTGAGTTCTTGGACACGTCAAGTGTTCTCATGCTGCCAACCTTGATGACAGTTGCCATTGCCTGTGGTGTCTTCATCTCACATTACAAGCTATGTAGCCACATCATCTCTTACACACCTCAGCCAAGGCAATGTACTTAGCTTCAGCTGTTGACATGGAGACATTCTTCCTTGCGACTCGTCCAAGTGAGAGCATCTCTATTTAGCATACACACAAAGTTGGAGGTGGATTTTCTGTTGCCCATATTGCCTCTCCAATCAGCGTTGGTGTACCACATGAGACGGAATGACACGGATTCAGTGAGGCCTCCAAACTAGAGCCCCCCATGTTGCATCACCTTAAGGTAGCGCATGATGCGCTTCAATGCCTGCCAGTGCAGGGGACCAGGGTTGGCCACAAACCGGCACACTTGTCCAATAGCATGGGCTATATCTGGTCTGGCGGCGACCATGGCATACATCAGACTCCCCACTGCAGACTGATATGGGATGTCCAGAATATCATATTTCTCCATTTTGTTTTATAGGGACATAGAGGTGGAACACTTGCACTCTGAGCTCATTGGAGTGCTGACACGCTTGCAATCTGCCATGTCGTAATGTTTGAGGATGGATTCAATGTATTTTGCCTGGTTCAGGCTGATGGTACCTACTGCTCTGTCACGTTTGATTGCAATTCCAAGGGAGAAGTCAAGAGAACTCGTAACCTTCATCTTGAATCTGCTACTCAGGTGCCCCTTGAGATCATTTAACAGCCCCGTTTAAGAAAAGAGCATAGAATCAGGTCATTGACGTACAAGACGACCAACATAGCTCCTTTGTCAATCTCATGCACGTACATGCTAGGGTCGTTTTTGCAGTGCATGAAAGACTCCTTAGCCATGAATGTATCCATATCCTGGCGCTTGTTTTAGCCCATAAAGCTCTTAAACCAATCTTCACACCTTGTCCTCGGGAGCTTCCACCCCCTCTGGAACCTCCATCAACACCTCCTTGTCAATTTTGGCGTAAAGACAGGCTCTCTTGAAATCCATCTGGTGAAATTCCATGTTCTTGGCAGCAGCAATGGCGAGCATCGACCGGATGGAGGCAAACATTGCAACAGGAGCAAAGGTCTCATGTACTCTGTGAAAGGCCGTTAAGCGAACCCCTTTGCTACCACCTGAGCATTGTACTTATGTATCTTGCCATCCTGTTTATTTTTTATGTTCAGCACCCACTTCGACCCCACAACGTGAGCCTCGACAGGTCTGTCCACCTGTACCCATGTCCCATTCTCATCGATAGAGTTGATTTCATTGCGAATTGTTTCATCCCACTCAGCTTTGTCAGGCTGAGTTAGTGCCTCTGCGACAGAATTTGGCTCATCTTGAACTAGAAACAAATAGTTGAAGCCTGTCCATTCACCCCTATCTGCGTCATAATGCTACCGAAGAACTTTGAGACGTGAACTGCTCTTTGGACCTCCTAGTTGTTACTAGTGATGTGGAGGCTGAAGGTATGCTTCGTTGTTGATGATGGGAGAGGCATCCTCCTTATGGTCTAGGGGATCATATACGTCAAACTCGGAGGCTGATTCCTCCGAGTCATCTTCATCAACTCCTCTCGCCATTGTAGCACCCAGCCCATGGCATTGTGCTGGTGCTTTGTCTCCCTCCTCAAAGAGATTGAGCCACTCTCCCTGTTTTGGAGTGTTCATGTGTGCCTCGGGTGCAGGGAGGGGGGAGGCAGTACACTTTGATGTGCATCATGTAGTTTTCTCTTGGTGTTGCAAGTTACAGTTCACATGAAAATGCACACCTACATGAATTTGGATGTGTGCATGCAGATGCAAATGCAAGTGCACATGCACATGTGCCACGGGTGGGGAGGGGGGAAGGGAAAGGGGGGAGGCAGTGCACTTTGATGTGCATAATGCACTTTGTGCTTTGTGTTTTGCAGGTTTCAGTGCACAATAAATTTCACACCTACATGTATTTGGCTATGCAAATACAAATACACATGAAAATGTGCCTCTGGTGGAGGAGGGAGAGAGGTGAAGTTTGATGTGCATCATGAGTTTTTGCTATTGGCACTAGTGGGTGTAGATTCACCCTCAAGGACGCCTAGCTCTTACTGGTTCATGCTACCAATATTTGGGGCAGCCAATGGACACCAATGGTGAAGAGTGTGGAGCACAAGGATCACGGATATGAGTGGACAAAACACGTTGCATTCAGTAGAACTGAATCGAAACACGTTATTTTTTTTTAGCATAGTGTGATTAAAGCAGATCCTTATAGTATCTTTATTTAATCTAAGATTTCCAATGCATCCAAGAATGCCCAGATCGGAGCAGTAGAGCCCCTGCTACGGCCGTCAAAGTAACCCTTGGTGGAGCCGCACACCTTGTCTTGCACACTAGGCAACGGGAGGCGCTTCGACGATGACCCGTCGGAGCGCCTTTCCCCTTTCGTAAGTCAAGGAGATTTTCACCCTGGTCAAGAAGATCCCTCTGGGTACTTCATTCATGGTCTTGGTGCATTTGGAGCTCGTTGGAGACAAACTCGGATAACTAGCGGTGGATTATCCCGCCACCAATGGCAGGTACCACAATCCACCAGCCCAACACCCCGACTTTGTGCTAGGCTAATTTTCTGAATACTCACTCAAATTGAGCGAATCAAAGCTCAATATTGCATGGAAAATTCCACAAAATCCAGATCTAAATTCAGATTGGGCTTTCGACCACTACTCAGTTGTCAAAATAGGGAATACGATCAACGACACTCATGGCCAGGGGCACACCATGTCAACAGTCTCCCCCTTGCACCGCAGCCTTTATGCCCTGTCCTTGGAACCAGCAGCATTTTAAACTTCACAGCACATACCAAGCTCCATGCAACTTGTGTCATGCCTGTCCTTGGGATGTGTCTTGGTAGTGCCACAATGCACAATGGCCGCATCTTCCCTTGCCACCAAGTCTCGCGCGTAGTGATGCCGGATCTCAATGTGCTTGGTCCACCTGTGTAGCACATGGTTGTGGGTGAGGCTGAGGGCACTAATTTTTTCCACATTGAGTACCATTGGCTTCCTTTTTGGCACCCCGATCTCCTTCAGCAGCCACCGTAGCCACATAGCCTCCTTTACAGCTTCCGCAAGTGCGATTCTCCCAGCTTCGGTACTGGACAGTGCCACACAGTCCTTCTTCCTTCTTGCCCATGAAACTGTTGCACCACCAAGCACAAACACGTACCCCGATGTTGATTTTCTGTCATCCATATCACCAGGTGAGTTGGCATCAGAGTAGCCGACCAACTTGAGGGAGTCGTCGCGCGCTCCCCCTCCAAACACGAGCCGCGGCTGTTTTGCCGCCTTGACATAGCGGAGGATCCGCTTCACCACTTGCCAATGCAACGGCCCGGGGTCAACAACATAGCGGCTTCCTTGGCCCTCCGCAAAGGCCAGGTCGGGCCGCGTCGCCACCATGGCGTACATGATGCTCCCCACCGCGGACTGGTACGGTTCACCTGCCATCTCCTCCTTCTCCTCATCCATGCTTGGCCCCATGCGCGAGCTCAGCTCACATGTGGTGGTCATGTGTGTGCCGATGGGGTTGCACTCCTCCATGTTGTAGCGGAGAAGCACTTCTTGCACCTATTTTTCATGTCCCATCTCCAGCGTTTGTGCCTTGCAGTCCCTCTTGATGGCGACGCCGAGATAGTACTCGAGCTCACCCATGTCGTTCATTTTGAACTGACCGCCCAGCTTCCGCTTCAGGTTCACCAACTCCTCCATGTCCGATGACACGAGGATGAGGTCATCCACATAAAGGACTACAATCTGGTACAATCCCGGTTGCTTCCGCACATACACGCTTTAATCCGCTTAGCAGCGCTTGAAGCCAAGCTCGGCCATGAACCCGTCCATTTTCAGGTACCACATGAGTGGTGCTTGCTTCAGCCCATAAAGCGCTTTGCGAAGATGGCACACCTTTCCCAGCGGTGCATCCACCCCCTCCTGCACCTCCATGAGGACCTCCTTGTCTAGGTCGCTGTTGACCAGAATGCGGTTTTCACATCCATTTGGTGGACTTCGTAGTCGCGCGCCACCGCCACCGAGAGGATGGAGCGGATGGAGGCAAACTTTGCCACCGGTGCGAAGGTTCATCGTAGTGTTCACCCTTCCGCTGGAAGTACCCCTTTGTAACCAGTCACCCCTTGTACTGCTCCACCTTCCCCTCCTTGGTGAGCTTCTTCATGAATATCCACTTGGAGCCGATGATTTTTGCACCCTCCGGCCTGTAAATTAGCTGTGAAGTGCCATTCTCTTCATGGGATCCGAGCTCAGATTTTACAGCTCCCTCCCATTCAGCCCCATCCTTCTGCTGTAACGCCTCGTTGACAGTCTTGGGCTCCTCTTACGCAAAGAACGCTCGAGTGAACCCAGTCCAGATACCCTCTGCGACATCGTACCGTTTTGCCATCCTCCTTGCGTGTCCGCTTATTCGAGGCTACTGCTGTTGAGACCGTTACTGTTATTACTTCTACTACTGCCCTCTCGCAACGCCACTCGTACCACTGGCCTGCTCTCCCTCTCTCGAAGACCATGGATATGCTGGCTCACTCTCCGCCTCTTCATTCAGCTCCACTATTGCCAGCGCTTTGGACTCATTGTCTGACTCGGCTGAATGCAAATCAGCCACTCCCCCATACCCCGGATGGTTCTCGCCACTTGGAGCTGCTAGGATGTCACCCTCTTTTGCGTACTCCGGTATCTCCCCCTCAAGGAGTGGCAGCCACTCCCCACACTTGGAGAGACCTGTGTCCTTGTCCATCCAACTGCTGTCCTTGTCAAACGTGACGTCATGAATCTTCACGATCTGCTGCCTTTGCGGTTCAAAGAGTCGGTATGCCTTGCTCTCGCTCTCGTACTCGACAAAGATGCACTGGCGAGTCCGTGGGTGCAGCTTGTCCCGTCCCTCCCGTGCCTGCACAACAGCATATGCAACACAGTAAAACATGCAAAGGTGAGCCACAGTTGGATTCCTCCCGCTCCACACCTCTTGTGGCATCTTCCACACCTTGGACTCCGCGTCTTTTAGTGGCTTCCTCGGCGTCAGGTTCATGATGTGTGCCACTGTCTGTGGCGCCTCGCCCCAGTACCGCTACGCAAGGTCGACATCGCTCAACATGGACCGGACCATGTTGAAGATGGTGCGGTTCGCCCTCTCGGCATTACCGTTCTGCTGCGGAGAATGTGGCATAGTTTTCTACCACGTGATCCCCTTGCTCTTCATCCATCCCGAGCAGCCCTCGTACTCGCCACCGTTGTCACTCCGGAATGCCTTCACCTTCAACTCAATTTTCTACTCCACTGTCGCCACGAACTCCTGCATGCACAACAAGATATCACTCTTCGTCTTGATGATGTAGAGGTAGAGCTTGCGGCTATGATCATCGATGAAGGGCACGAAGTTTCGAGCGCCCCCGATGGAGCTCTTGAATAGTCCGCACATGTCAGTTTGTACCACCTCCAACCTCGCCGCCGCGCGTGTTCCTTTGCCATCAAACGGCTGTCGTGTCACCTTGCCGACCACGCACGGATCGCACACGGCATTCGTGGTTGCATTTAGGCTCTTGACCTCAAGATCCCACACCACTTCCTTCTTTTCCATGTCCCTCACAGTTGAGGGAGCGATGTGACACAGGTGGCCGTACCACAGGTCCAGGTCGCCATTGTCCTCCTTTGCGAGGTGGACGACGTCAGACCCCGCCCTGCTGCCAAGGATCTTTGCACGAAGCATGTACAAGTCACCCTCTCGCTTTCCACGGGCAATCACTTGGCCATCCTCCTACTTCCGGATGATGGCCTCCTTTTTGTTGAACAGCACCTTGAGCCCCTTGTCCGTAATGCAGCTCACTGATAGCAGATTTGTCCCAAAGTTGGGCATGTGGAGCACATCGTGAATTGTGCTTGTGACAGCCTCTCCGTCCACATCCACCTAGATGCGAACGTTGCCTTCGCTGACAGCCAGCTCTGTTTTGCCGTTGGCCACTGTCATGCACCGCTCTAAGGTGCCATCGGTGATGAATGCCGCCCGCTTGAATTGCGTGTGGCGGCCCGATCCGGATTCAATCACGGAGACTCCCGGGTCTGTCAAGTCGGCGGACTCCTTTGCCATCATTGCGTGGTCGTCCTTCTTTCCAGCTTTCCCCGGCTTGTCCGACTTCTTGTTGGGGCAGTTTCGTGCATATTGGCCTTCTTTGCCACAGACGTAGCACTCCCCTTTCTTGTCACCTTTCTTGGTGCCCTGCTTGGCACCATTCTCCTTCTTGCCTCCACCTCCACCTTGAGGATGGATGGCATAGGCGGAACTTGATGTTGCCCCGCTCTCTCTCCCACCACGCTGCATCCATCCATTGAAGAGCTGGTTAGCAAGGTTGGTGGACTGATAGATGATGCAGAGCTTCTTCCAGGCCTCCGCGGCCTCCATGCATCCTTGAATCAGTGCGCGTTGCATCGGAGCTAGCGCTAACACCAACAAAGCAAGCGCCTTCTTGTTGCGCTTCTTGTACTTGTCCACTTCCTCCGGCGTCGCGGTATCCGGAGGGGCAGTTTCTTTACCGTTGACCAGCTCAAGGAGGCCTTTTTCATCAAGGTATACCTCAAACTGCCACCTCCACAAAGTGAAGCCGTTCCCTTCAAACTTCGACACGACGTCGATGCTGTCTTGATCGGTCGTTGTCATGGCACGCGTCGGTAGCGTGAAAGTTGTAGAGTTAGGGTCCTTCTAGGCACGTGGGTCCATAACCCTTTGTTGGTACTAGTGGGTGTGGATGCATCCACAAGGATGCCTAGATCTTTCTAGCTCGTGCTACCAATGTTTGGGGCAGCCAATGGATACCAATGGTGAAGAGTGTGGAGCACAAGGATCACGGATATGATTGGACAGAACACGTTGCATTCAGTAGAAATGAATTGAAACATGTTTTTTATTAGCATAGTGAGATTACATCAGGTGCTTATAGCTTGTGATTTAAGCTTTCCAACGCATCCAAGTACGTCCAAATCAGAGCAGTAGAGCCCCTGCTACGGCCGTCGAAGTAACCCTTGGTGGAGCCGTCCACCTTGCCTTGCACGCTAGACAACGGGAGGCGCTTTGACGATGACCTGTCAAAGCGTATTTCCTCACCCAGAAGTCAAGGAGACTTTCACCCTGGTCAAGGAGATCCCTCTGACTGCTTCATTCATGGCCCTGGTGCATATGGACCTCCATGGAGACGAACTTGGATTACTTGTGGTGGATAATCCTGTCACCCATGGCAAGTACCACATTCCACCCGCCCAGCACCCGGACTTCGGGCTAGGCTAACTTTCTGATTACTAACTCAAATTGAGCCATCCAAAGCTCGATCTTGCATGGATAGTTTCAAGAAATCCAAATCTAAAGTCAGATCAGGTGTTCGACCACTCCTCAGTGGTCGAACGAGGGAGTACGATCAACGGCTCTCATGGCAAGGGATACACCATGTCAGCATATGCTTGATGTTGTGCATGTTACTGTTTACATTGGAGTGCACACATACATGCATTTGGCTATGAAAATGCAGATGCAAATGCAAATGCACATGAAACTGTTCCTCGGGTGGGGGGGGGAGGAGGGGGAGGAGAGAGAGGAAGAAGTGCAACATGCGGTGTGACCTTCACCGACCCACAATTTTTCCTGCGCTGCCTCGACCATGTGCACAAGCTTATGGGGACCAAGTCTGCCGCGGAGCTCAAGGTGCGCATCGTGGTGGAGCTGGAACCATATTTCACCCACGTGCAGCATAAGAAGGAGGAGGTAGCAACACCATCTGTTGCTGAAGTGGTAGCAAATTAAGCCACATCAGCTGATGTGGAAGCAGACGATGACGCAGATGGTGGCACGCTCAAAGAGAATGCTGCTGCATCCACCCAAGCAAGGGAAGCTGGTGTCCGTGCAAGCACCTCAGCTGATGCCACACGCATCAGGAGCAATACTAGCCGCGCCTCCTCCAGTTCATCTGCAGCATCAAGCAATGGCGCTGGCTGCCACCTTTGGAGTGCCACAGATGCAAGTGCAGCTGGCAGCTGGGCTAAGCGCCATACCTGCAAAGCGCACAAAGAAGAGCATGGTAGACATGGCGCTCAAGGATGCCCTCGAAGGTCTGTACGAGGAGCCGGAGTCGGAGCCCACGGAAGTGGTTCCAGAATCACTGGAGCAGGAGATTGAGGACTACAAGAAGTATGCACATGGCGGTAGGAAGTGCAATGTTCTGCAGTTCTACAAGAGCAGGAGAACAAGTATCCAATACTTTCTCTCGTGTTCCTTTGATGTTTTTCTGTGCCTGCCACCTCCTCCGCATGTGAGCACATGTTCTTGTTGGGTGGGTTTTTTGTGAGGGACATGTGGCATAGCTTGTTCAACACAACGGACATACACTTGACATGTGCTGCTTTTTTTGTATTCCTTTCCAACTTGGATATCACTACCTATCGAAAAAATGTATTTCATCCTTTTCTTCAGTCTCCTTCTGCTATATTCTCTTGGTATAAATTTGGTGTAGTGTATCATTAGTGGAACATACAAATTTTTTTACCACTACTGGAGTAGTAGTAAGAGTGTTGTATTATACCCTCACATATGACAGAATGACATAGAGCATAATGAATGTCCAGACAATGATGAAAATTTGTTGAAGACATTGTGGAACATCAGAAATTCACAAGCATAGTGGAAAACGAAGTAAGTGGCAAGTAACACTAGTTTGTGTGAACAGAAAATGACATAGGAAAAACCTGGCAGACATTGGTGGACTCGCAATGTTAGATGAACACACTCGCAAGTGTAGATATCCAGGCCTTGCGATTCTAGAGATCAAAGCCTCGCAAGTTTCTGTATGAACGTCTCCCAAGTACAGAAAGAAGAGACTTTCGAGTCTTTCTTAGATGAAATTGCGAGTCCAAGAAACGCAGTTCTGCAGTCTCGTCTCACTTTTCCTAGACCAGGTCCCAAAAAGAACTCGGAGTCCAATTCCGAGGCGAGAATCGCAATCGGTATCACCCTTCGTGTGCGCAGGGGAGTCCACGACGTATGTTTCAGGACCTCTATGCCCAGTTTCATGAGTGGCAGCTGGATGAGCTATGGACAGTGGTGCCGGCGATGCTTGCAAAGTCGGATGCACGGCCGCAGCTGCAGCAGCTGATGGTGAACAATGGGAAACACAGTGGGGACTTGCTCCTGGCACACCCCAGGTCCATCGCCGACCAACTGTACATCGTAGCCGAGGAGTTGTGTGCTGGTTCCGGCTGGGGTTTCCCATTGCGCATCTCCGGCACACCCAGGTTTGTACCTGCCCTGCGGGGGCTTCGATCCGACCGTGCACTCCGCAGCATGCGCTTCAGTGCATGTGGGGCGATTCATGACACAGTGGTGCAGGAGCTGGCGGCTGTGATGCGGGAAACCGGCATGGACGGGGTGATGGAGGAGTCGTGTGATGTGCTGCCAGAGGGATGTCCGGACATTGCATGCCTTGAGAAGGGAACAGGTCACATGCTGGTGCTGGATGTGGTCACTACAGATCTACAGCAGCCATCCTTGGGACGGGAGTCGATGCTGCGGCCGTGGTGGCTCTATAGAAGGAGAGGAAAAATGAGAAGTGGTGGCAGAAGGTGGAGCGAGACTGCTTGGAGTTTGTGTTCCCTTCCACAGAGAAACTGGGAGCTTTCTCGCATGGACCGGGTGAGGTGTTGCACACAGCGACGGGGGCGTATTAGCAGCAGTTGGCTTGGTACGGTGGCAAAGAGGATGTGGCCAAGCCGTTTCGGGCGCTCCTGAACCAGCTCATGGTGGTGGCTCTACAGTGGGTGCAGGTACAGCAGATCATGCAGAGGACAGTGGAGTGGACACACACACACACACACACACACACACACACACACACACACACACACACACACACACAGACTCACTCACACACGCTGGCATGCACTTTGATTTGGCGGAAGGCATCTCAGAGCAGCGAGGATGAGCAATCAGAGGGATAAAAATGGACCGGTAAAAGTCTGAAAGAGAATTGGTAACGGCATACCGGTTTCGGCCAAAAAAGCCTTCACCAGTGCCATCTTAATTCTAGCCAGACAATACCTGCTAATATAGCAGCTAATGGTCCAAAGCTACGCGACATTTGGCTCCGACTAATGGTCGGCGGCAGGTTTTGGGTTCTACGCACCTATCACTCGGTGGTTACATTTGTAACTTAGAGGACATAAGGTGCGTGCCTAACTTCCTAGGCAGCCTCCATGCCAGAATAGCACGTCGTGAGAACACAGTTGGGTTGTATCCTCAGAGGCGTTTTGCAAAATGTTGGAGATGGTGCCAAAGTCGTAGGTTCTCCTGTGTTGGGTTGAGGAAAGCTTTTAGAACAAGAGGCATCTTTGTTTTGCTGATGCCTTTGGGAAATCTTGGTCTTTGCAATATAGCTCGTTGATTTGAGCCTTGCGTTGACAATGTCGAACCTGCAAAAAAATGTTGACGAGAAATCTCTGAGGGTAGCCTCGAGATCGTAGTCGAGACCAAAACGTTTTCTTCATATGGATGAAGTTGGTTGATGACCATGTACGTAGAAGGTGTCTTCGAAGCTCAGAGATGATGAATGCTCTCAAGCAGCTTCTTGGATGGTAGATGCGGAAGGGAAGGTAGAGGTACTGATTCATGGGTTTTTGGTAGGTCATGATATCCGAAACCCCAGAGGCTGTGAACCTGTCCCCTTTGAAGAGAGTGATGTCAAGGAAGTCGATGGTGGCGGCGATGCTTGCTGAGTGGCAGCTGGATGAGCTATGGACAGCGGTGCCGGTGATGCTTGCTGAGTCCGATGCACAGCCGCAGCTGCAGCGGCTGATGGTGGTCAATGGGAAGCCCAGTGGGGACTTGCTCCTGGCACACCCCAGGTCCATCGCCGACCAACTGTACATCACAGCCGAGGAGTGGTGTGCTGGTTCCGGCTGGGGTTTCCCATTGCGCATCTCCGGCACACCCAGGTTTGTACCTGCCTTGCGGGGGCTCCGATCCGACCGTGCACTCCGCAGCATGCGCTTCAGTGCACGTGGGGCGATCAATGATACAGTGTTGCAGGAGCTGGTGGCTGTGATGCGGGAAAGCGGCATGGACTGGGTGATGGAGGAGTCAAGTGATGTGCTACCAGAGGGATGTCCGGACATTGCATGCCTTCACATGGGAACAGGCCACATGCTGGTGCTGGATGTGGTCACTACAGATCTACAGCGGCCGTCCTTGGGACGGAAGTCGATGCTGCGGCCGGGGGTGGCTCTGTAGAAGGAGAGGAAAAATGAGAAGTGGTGGCAGAAGGTGGAACGAGACTGCTTGGATTTTGTGTTCCCTTCCACAGAGAAGCTGGGAGCTTTCTTGCATGGACTGGGTGAGGTGTTGCACACAGCGACGGAGGCATCTTAGCAGCAGTTGGCTTGGTACGGTGGCACAGAGGATGTGGCCAGGCTGTTGTGGGCGCTCCTGAACCAGCGCATGGTGGTGGATCTACATTGTCTGCAGGTACAGCAGATCATGCGGAGGATAGCAGAGTGGGCACACACACACACACACACACACACACACACAAACCACACACACACACACGTACACACACACACACACACACACACACACACAC
>SZWC01000618.1:213154-224017 GCA_023375785.1 Penium margaritaceum | reverse complement strand
GCTGATCAAACGGCGCACAACAGTGACTGGGCATGCAGCTCAAAGCGTGCTCACCGTCCAGTTCAACACGTTGTCCATGCGTGCTGATGAGACTGCTGACGCACATTGGGCTCGCAGTCTGCGCTTACTCCGCGACCTGGGCAAGGCTGCCCCTGGACAGCTCCCTGCAGTTCTTTCCATCGTCAACGGCCTCATCCCGGAACTCAGTGAAAGCTTCTGGGAGGTGAAGGCCACTGAGCTTGAACGCCTGGCTGCCATGCCTGTCCCTGCTGATGCACCGCCTAGCATTGGAGCTTTGTGGGAGTTTACCTCCCAGCGTCTGACATATTGGTGGAGCTCATTGCAAAACAAACGAATTCACCGAGTCGTTGTTGCAACAGCTGCCACTGCACTCCCTTCTTCCTCCTCCTCTACTTCTGCATCATCCTCCATCACCACGTCCACCACGACAGCCACATCTCTCGCTTCACAGGGGGGTGGTCGGGGTGGGGGGGTGGAAAAGGCAAAGGCCGGGGGGGTGCCTCTGGTGGCGGTGGCTCAGGGCATGGTGGCAAGGGACGCGGTTCTGACAGCGCTACGTCTTCATCTTCATCCTCCAGCACTGTTACGTGCTGGAATTGCGGTGCCACCGGCCATGCGGCGTCCAAGTGCCCGGCGCCTCCAGATGATGCCAACCTTGCATCAGCCATGCGTGCGCATTGGGCACGCTCGACAGGGACTGGTGGTGGTTCTTCCCGCTCCTCCACCTCCACCACGTCCGCCGGCCATCTCTCATCCTCGTCTCTAAAATCCGCTGCCCACAGCACCACCCTGACTTCACCGCCTCCACCCTCACCCTGGGGTTGGCCTCCTGGGTTTGACGGCCCTGTCTACTTCGGGCCCCCTTCTGGGTTCTACTCTCCTCTGCCCTGGGCATCGTCTGCCTACACCTCTCAGCGCCCCTCCTCTGGCATCATCATCTCTGGCTCGTCTGAGGACGACCGCCAGCTGGACTCTGCTCTCTCTCATGCCGTCCACCAGAGACACCTCCGTGATTAGGGAGGTGAGAGTGTGCGTTCGGTTGAGGAGGCACTTGCGTGTGCTGTGGATGCGTCTCTTCGTGGTCGGGTCATGTTCAGGGCTGTTCCCCAGTTGATGTCCCGTGGATTGAGCATTGGCAGTCCTACAGTCTCCCTCGTTGTCTTGCTGCATGTGGCCAACGCCTACCTCCTCGCTTTGTCGTTGCAGCTGTGAGTCATGACCCTGCAGATGTACGCGTGCCAGGTGGCTTCTGGAATCTTGATTAAGGAGCCACCCACCTCATGACATCTTGTCGTTTCTCTTTGTTTTCCCTGGGTCCTGTCGGCTCCGTTCGCTTTGTTCGCACTGGCTCTGGCCAACTCCTGCCTGTCCAGGGTGTTGGGGTTGTCCGCTTTGTTGGCCCTGGGGGAGAACTCTTCCTGCCGGATGTTTTGTACGTCCCTGCTCTTGAGCTCAGCCTACTGTCTGTTACGACTCTTGACGACCAGGGCATGGACTTCTCTTCCAGCCGTGGCATTTCCTCTGTGTTGGATCGCACTACTGGCCGTGTCTTCCTGCGTGGCACCCGATATGATCGCTTGTACCGTGTGCCCTCCTTTGTACCACATCCTGCATCCACCGCACTTGTTCATGTGGCACACTCCCTCTCCCCGGCACACACACAGCTGCTTCATCACCATCTCTGCCACATTCACACTGCTACTGTTGACAGTTTGCTTTGGGAGAGGCCCGCTCATGGTCTCGATGTTGACACGTTCCCCTTCCCTTGTCCTGCCGACTGCCTTGACTGTGCTCAGGGCAAAATGCACAGGTCCCCATTTTCTACGTCCGAATCCCGCACGTCTTATCCCCTTGACCTCTTGCATGCGGACGTCATGGGACCCCTTGCTCATGATGCTCTCAAGGGGGTTGGTCTCTATGTCCTCTGTCTCACTTATGACTTCTCTCGCATGCGCTAGGTCTTTGCCCTTTGGCAAAAGAGTGACGTCTATTCCACTCTTGAGTCCTGGCTGCCTCAGGCCGAACTTGCATGTGGTCGCCGTCTGAAAGTCTTTCACTGTGACAGTGGTGGGGAGTTCATGGGCCCCACTGCCCGCTTCTTGACCTCTTGCGGGGTGTGTATGGAACCTTCAGCTCCCTACACACCCCAGCACAACGGCGTCTCTGAACGCTGGAACCGCACCCTTGCTGACGGCGCCCGTACTCTTCTCAGTGAGCCCTCTCTCTCCCACGGCTTTTCCTTCGAATCCATGTCTTACATGACCTGGGTGTGGAACCGTGTTCCCCACGGTCCCCTCCCTCGTCACGTCACCCCCTTCGAGCGTTGGTACGGCCGTCGGGCTGACCTCCGCCTCGCCCGCATCTGAGGTTGTGTCACTGCCATTTGGTTGCCCAAAGACTCTCGCAATGGCAAAGTCAGCCCTTGCGCTTGTCTTTGCACCTTCCTTGGTGTCTCAGCCATGTCCAAAGCATGGCGCTTCTGGGACTCTGACCGCTCCCGCGTCATTGAGTCTTGTGACGCCCTCTTCTTCGAGGATGTCTTTCCTCGTGACCTGTCCCATGTCCCTCCTTCCTCTCTCTCCTCGCTACGTTGGCTTGGGGGAGGTGTGTCTGTTCCAGCCTCCGATCTCCGTGCGTCATCCCCTCCTGCTCACACTACATCCTCTGTTGTCTCTCACACGGACAGTGAGGATGAGGACTCCTCCTCGGAGTCCTCGTCCTCTCATACCTCGTCTGAGTCGGATACGTCACAACCCTCCTCGGATTCCGCGTCGTCCCAGCCGACCTCTGGTGGTCCCGAGTCCTCAGACTCTGCACCCACCCACACACAGTCCCCTGAGTGTTCTCCTCCCAGCTCATCTTCTGAGTCAGCATAGCAGTCCCCTCCGGTGCTTAACGTCACTGGAGGTGAAGCACCCCAGGTTCTGACTTCTTGTCCTGAGCCCTACACCCGTGGGGGGAGACTGTGTGCCCTTCAGCCGTATCAGTCCTCTCAGTCCTCCCGTGGGCACTCTCGCTCCTCTGTGGCGCCCACTGAGTCAGTTTCTGCTGGCCCATCCAAAGCCTCTCAGCCTTCGCAACGGGTCACTCGCTCTAGTGCATCGTCCTCCACTGTAGGGCCCTCACGTCATCCCACTGGCCTTGATGCTCTTGGCCTGTTTGTGAGCGTCGTGCATCCCAACTCGGCAGTTGGCTACGCTCTTGTAGCCCATGAGTTCCACAGTGCTCTTGAGTCCTCCGTCGCCGGTTATGTTGCCGCATGTTTTGCGGCCTCTGGCCTTCCCACTCTCCTGCCCCGAGCCTACTACTGTCCTGCAGGCTTGTGCGGCAGCTCATGCTGATATCTGGGAGAAGCCCATGCAGGAGGAGCTCACAGCCCTTCAGGAGCATGGTGTTTTTGACCTCGTGGACCTCCTTACAGGCCGTAAGGCAGTCTATGCCCGGTGGGTACTTCGGCGTAAGCTGAAGCCCGATGGGAGAGTCGATTGGTACAAAGCTCGCCTCACAACTAAGGGTTTTTCCCAGATCCCTGGGATTAACTTTGATGAGACCTTCACACCGGTCGGGAGGTATACCACTGTCCGAGCACTGTTGAGCCTTGTGGCCCAGCACGACTGAGTCCTGGAGCAGATGGACGTCAACAACGCCTTCCTGCATGGGAAGCTCGGCAAGGAAATCTACATGGTCCAGCCACCGGGATTCACCGATGGCACAAACAAGGTCTAGCGACTGCATAAGGCCCTTTATGGGCTTAAGCAGTTGACGCGTTGTTGGAACATGGAGATCTCTTCCACGCTTGAGCGGGGAGGTTACCGTCGCAGCACGGTTGATCCTGCACTCTTCTTGAGTGCTCCCTCAGAGCCGTTTGTGGCCATCCTTGTCTATGTCGATGACCTACTCATTGCTTCACCCAGTCCCGCAGTTGTCCAGTCAGTGAAGGACTTGCTGCAGTCCACATTCAAGATGAAGGACCTAGGTCCTGCACGAGTGTTTCTGGGGATGGAGCTTGAGCGTGGTCATCAGCGGCGCACTCTGCACGTACACCAGGCCGCATACATCCGTACACTGGGGGAGCGCTTTGCCTCCCTACTTGCTGACGTCCCCACCACATCCACACCGATGACTCCATCTGGTCAGCGCCTGCTGAAGTGACTTGATTCATCGCAGCTGGGGGAGATCGTCGATGTCACCGACTATCTCAGTGTGGTCGGCTCTCTCATTTACCTTCCCACCACCACTCGGGCGGACGTGGCTTCTCGATCAACTTCCTAGCCCAGTTCTCCCTGCAGCCTCGCCAGAAACATCTCGAGACTGCACTGCATGTTGTCCGCTATGCGCTGTCCACTACACATATGGGACTCTGCTACCGTGCTCAGCCCTCTGTGGTGGTAGACGGATACACAGACAGTGACTGGGCTCATGACACTGATGCTCATAGCTCAAAGTGGAAAAGTGGAAAAGTGGAAAACAGGGTTGCGTTGCTCAAAGCTCCAGTGAGGCAGAGTACGTGGCACTTGGCGCAGGTACGTGTGAGAGTGTGAGGTTGTCTCGCCTGCTGCAACAGTTGTGCATTTCCATTCGCTGCATTACTCTGCGCTGTGACAACCGAAGTGCAAAGGCAATCGTCGAGCACGATGGCATGCATCATTCTCGCACAAAGCACATCAACATTGTGCATCACTTTCTACGTGAGCGCATTGCTGCTGGAGAACTTCAAGTTGTTTGGGTCGACACTCGTCAACAGCGTGCACACTTTCTTACCAAAGCTCTCAGCTGTGGCATGTTGTTGGAGACAGTGCATGCTGTTGGACTGCTGCGCTCTCGCGATGCCCCTGGTTGACAAGAGTCCTATGCGTCTCGTTGTCTTGTGACGTGCTCCTCGTCTTATGTGTGTGTGGACAGTTTGTCTGTGGGTCATGGGGGAGTGTTGGTTATGATTGTGACACACGCAAGTGACCTCTTGACTCTACTCACACACACATATTATCACTGCAGGTGATTGATCTGGACTGAGGCTCTCTGGTGCAAGACTGTGACGCAACGTTGGACACACAGTGGTGGTGACACCATCAAGTTGTCAAGTGGTGGCCACAGCACCAACTCAAAACTTATGGAGAGCCTTAGTGTAGTGATGGTTCATACTCTACATGCCAAAATGGGGGATACATTTGTAGGAGTGCATGCTCGTGATGTGGTTGAATGCTGATAGACTTGCATGTTTCTAGTGTAGTGCTCCGGGTTGCTCATCCCTCGGGACCACACGTCTGGTTTATACCGGCGTGTGAGAAACCGCCTGGAGCTCACTTGCTCCAGGGCTGGGTTCGATCCCTGGGTGGCGTCTGGGCCCCACGTCGAGAGGCTTGCGTGGGTGGCCCGGTCAACCAGCACGCAGCACTCCGTGAGAAGATTCCAGGAAGCTTCCTAGCCTTTCTGCTTGCTAGCCTGACAGCACGGGTCTGGCTGGTTGACACACAGGTCATGCAAGGGACAGCAAGGGTAGGGAGAGACACGTGCACTTGTATCTCAAGCTTCAACTGAAGTAAATGCAGAGAGGAATAACAAATGACAGGTCCACAGCATAAATAGCCGCCGTGGCTCACGGCGGGTGGCGCACACGGCGGTGCCTGTCAAACTTGAACGGGCCCAACACCACTATTTTGGCCATAATTCTGCGCACAAGCATCCAAACGGAGCGCCGTCTGATCCTACGGATGCACGACAAAAAGACAGACACAACGACTGGTCACACGCCTACGTCCGGGAACAGCCGGAGAGTGTAAGAAAACAAACATGTAAATCAGCCTGGCAGGGCTGTCCACCGAGAAAATCCTGAAGACCTCCAAACGTAGTCCGTGGGCTGTGGGAGCCCTCTGGTACACTGGGTAGGCTGCCAGGCTGCCTCCAGCGGGTGGAGCATCACCTCAGGGAACTCTGTCTCCAGCTGGGTCCGCCTCAAGGAACTGCACAAGCATGGACACGGCCGAGTGGTCACAACCAACTGTACAACTGTGTATGACTGACAACATCACAACACTCCCCCATGACCCGATGGTACGCATGTCCATACACGTGCAGAACGCGTGCAGGTGCAACACAGAGTGCTCAACAGGGACCCGGACAATCACCCACTCTCGGACAGGGGTCGCAATCCGACGGAACGAACAGCCCCGAGGAACTTCCCACGTGCCAGTGCCTTGGTCAGGAAGTCAGCGCGCTGCAAGTCTGTGCCCACCCAGACGATGGAGATCAACTGCCGCTCCACCAGATCGTGCACGAAATGATACTCGACAACGATGTGCTTCGTGCGTGCGTGGAACACACCAGAGTTCTCAGCGATCGCGAGAGCACTCTGGTTGTCGCATCGGAGGATGCTGGTAGGCACGAACTGACCCAAGCACTGGAACAACCGCTGCAGCCACACCGCCTCAGCGGCGCCAGCGCCCAGAGCAACATACTCAGCCTCTGAGGAGCTACGAGCAATGCACCCCTGCTTGCCGCTNGGTGCTCGGCTGTCCGTCGGATGAAAAGTGACGGGTCGGCATCACTCTGGACGTACTCGGCCTGAGTGAGGGTGCGAGTGATCTCTCGGTTCCAGCACCGGGGCGACTGCTTCAGGCCATACAAGGCCTTGCGCAAGCGCCAGACCTTGTTGCCTTCGACCTCAAACCCAGGTGGCTGGACCATGTAGATCTCCTCCTCCAAGGTGCCGTGGAGGAACGCATTGTTCACATCCATCTGGTGCAGCTCCCAGTCATGGTGAGCGACCACACCAAGCAGCGCGCGAGCTGTGGTCATGCGGCCAACAGGGGCAAAGGTGTCAGTGAAGTCGATCCCCTCAACCTGAGAGAATCCCTTGGCAGTCAAGCGGGCCTTATAGCGGTCCAGTGAGCCGTCAGGCTTCACCTTCTTGCGGAAGACCCACTTGGCCTGCACGACCTTCCGTCCCTCAGGACGGTCGACCAGCTCAAAGACTCCGTGCTCCCGGATGGCCCTGAGCTCGTCCTCACAGGCGGCCCGCCACTGCTCAGCATCCTCTCCTGAGAGAGCCTCCTTTAACGTGTCTGGATCAGGGACCGTCAAAGGGGAGCTCCGGGTGGCCAGGACACATGCCTCATGGGTCGGACGGACCGCAACTAGGTCAGCGGCAGCTGCCTGTGCAGCCTCGTGCTCGTCAGCGATCAGCTGGTGCCCAATGGGACAAGCTGGGTGCACCTCCGTGTAGGTGCCTTGGACACTTAGGCCGAGAGCCTTTGTGCCAGGGTCACCACTGTGCACGCTGCGCGTGCGTCGTCTGGGTGGCGCAACCGCAGTCGAAGGTGCTCGTGAGGCCAGTGGGCGGAGACGCCCACCTGGTCCACGGGAGTAGCCCGAGTCTGAGCTGACCGACGGTTCTGGCACAGGGAGGGCAGGTGCTGTCTCTGGAGACGCTGCAGGCGTGGGCGAGACAGGCGCGGCAGGCGTGGGCAAAGCAGGCGCTGCAGGCACGGACGAGACGGTCGCGGCAGGCGCGGGCGAGACAGTCGCGGCAGGCGCGGGTGAGGCAGGAGCCGCAGGCAAAGAGGCGGCAGGTGTAGCCCTGGCAGACGAAGCAAGCGCTGCAGGTGCGGGCGAGGCAGTCGCGGCAGGCGCGGGCGAGACAGTCGCGGCAGGCGCGGGTGAGGCAGGAGCCGCAGGCAAAGAGGCGGCAGGTGTAGCCCTGGCAGACGAAGCAAGCGCTGCAGGTGCGGGCGAAGCAGGCACTGCAGGTGCGGGCGAAGCAGGCGCTGCAGGTGCGGACGAAGCAGATGCTGCAGGTGCGGGCGAGGCAGTCGCGGCAGGCGCGGGCGAGGCAGTCGCGGTAGGTGCGGGTGAGGCAGGCGCGGCAGGCGCAGGCAAGACAGTCGTGGCGGGCGCAAGCGGGGCAGGCGTAGAGACTACAGGCCCGACAACAATGATGGCTGGGTCAATGGTAGCCAGCGACGGTCCCACCCCGGAGGAACCCCGGACGGACTCACCCTGTGGGGTAGACTCCCCCATCCAACGGGAGGCCTCACAGGTGGGAACGTGAGACGCTGCCTGGGTGAGAATGGCAGACAGGTCGCGGTACGACAGTGCCTCAAAAAACAGCGCGCCGCGCGACTCAACGATGCGGTGGCGACCCGCATCCCAGAAACGCCACGCTTTGGAGCGCAAGGAGACACCGAGGAAGGCACACATCCGGCCGCGCGGAGAGAGCTTGGACCCCTGCTGGTCCTCGGTGTACCAGACACAGGCCAAGGAACCCCAGACACGAGCAAGCCTGAGGTCCGCACGGTGACCGAACCACAGCTCATACGGCGTGACGTGGTCCGGCAAGGGACCATGCGGGAGGCGGTTCCAGACCCACGTCATGTAGGCGAAACCCTCAAAGGCGAAGGACTCCGGGAGACCGCACTCAGCGCGCATGGCGCGAACCGCGTCCTCCATGGTGCGGTTCCAGCGCTCGGACACACCGTTTTGCTGTGGCGTAGCAGGGGCCGAGAGCTGGTGACAGATACCAAGCTCGGCGAAGTGAGTGGTCAGCTCACCGAGATACTCACCGCCGCGGTCAGAGCGGAAGGTGTGGAGGGAGTGACGAGACTGACGCTCAGCCATCACGAGCCACAAGCGCACAGCTAGAGCGGCATCACTCTTGTGGCGGAGGCAGTAGACCCACCGCGTGCGGGTGAAGTCATCCGTGAGTGTAAGAACATATCGACCACGGTCAGCGACAGACTCGACAGGGAGAGGTCCGAGGAGGTCCGAGTGGACAAGCTCCAGGGGACGCTGCGCGCGAGTGACGGAGGCAGGGTAGGTGCATCGATGCATCTTGCCCTGAGCGCACAATAGACAGTCGGTCTTGGGCAGCTTCTCGAAGGAAGCCGCGTCAAGACCGAGAGCGGGCTGTGTACGAATGAGCCTGGACACAGTGTCCGTGCTCACGTGACACAGGCACCGATGTAACAGGCGCTGGTGGTCAGGAGACAACACCCCCGTGACAAAGACGCGGGCAGATGAGCGAGGGGAAGAGTCAGGAGCAGAGCAGCGCACGATGCGATACAGGTCATCTACAACAGAGGCACGCAACACAAGCCTGGAAGTTTCAAGTGCAGTGATCGTGGCATCATCAATGGAGTGGTGAACAGAGAGACCCATCCTCGTGCGGGCACGGACAGAGAGCAGGCTGAGCTCGAGATCAGGCACAAAAATCACGTCAGAAAGATACACGGGACCAGACGGACCATCGAACCGTACGACCCCTGTCCCCTGAACAGGTAGTGACTGCCCAGAACCTGTCCGCACTGACCGAACACACCCAACAGGACCAAGCACGACAAAGGCGGTACGGTCGCAGGTCATGTGGTGAGTGGCCCCTGAGTCAATGATCCAGTGGCCACTCTCCTCACGACCTGTGGTGGTCACGGTACAACGAGCAACGGAGCACGCTGCCTCTGCTGGACGCTCAGCAGGTGTGGAAGGACAGCGGGACAACGCACGACGATGCGACTCATCCAACCACTCTGTGCTGTCACACTCATCCTCACCAGGTGACACAGCCCCCCTACAAGTACGACCACGTGCCACAAACACAGATGGACAGTCAATCTGTGGACCACTCGGTTGTGACAGCACACTCGCACCTCCCTGTGAGCGAAGTGCCAGCAGTCGACATAGCTCCGCGATGGTCTGGTCCCTCGGGTCCGGCGTGGTACTCCCCCCGGCTGGCGGAGGATCTACCGCCGGTGCTGCCCCCGAGGTCGCTACGGCACGGGCTGCTGCTCCAGTGTGGATCCGCTCCTCGTGGGCAGCCTGAAGACCGCGGGTGATCCTCGCCCAGTCCAGCTCCTGTTGACACTCAGTGTAGCGATGAGGTCCGCCGCAGTTGTGGCAGCGGACCGCCCGTCCGGTGCCACCAGAAGGCTGCTGCGGTCCCCTCTTCTTCTTCCCCTTCTTCCCCTTCACGGCTGCTGCAGTGGCTGTCGGAGTAGCAGGGGAGGAAGCGGGAGAGGCAGAGGTAGAGCTGGTGGGGGTGAAGGTGGACGACGGTGTGGAAGGCGTAGAGAACGTCGCTCCCACTACTGCTGCGGCCATGGCGTCCTGCCGATGCGCGCGAGCTGCCTCGTCAGCTGTCGCGACCTGGATGAAGTACCGTTGCACCCAGGGCAACAGCTGCAGGGTGTCGAACATGGACGCGAGGACGTCCTGGTCGAGACGGGAGAAGGTGTCAATGAGCTCGGGGCGCACTCCCAGCATGATGGTGTCCAGCGCCCAGAGCTGAGAGCTGCCTCCGGTGCCCAGACGAGTGTACAGGCGCATGGCCTGATGCCAATAATCAGCTGCTGACTCCGAGGATCCCTGATGAAGGGAGTGGAACTCGCGAAGGCGCGCTGACCGGGTCGCGTGAGTCTCTGTTGCAAAAAGGGTCAGCGCCAGCTCCCAGCCGCGGCGCGGGTCTGCGCCTGCTCCTGTCCCAGGCGCGCCCAGGAAGGGGCGGAAGTCGACCACTGTCTCCTGTGGAACTGCGTACAGCAGTCCACGCATGGCACGCGCTGCCGTCTGGGACTGGAGCGGATCAGCCGTCTGGTACTGGCTGTGGTAGTAGGGCCAGACTCCCTCTGAGTCTGCCCATACCTGAAACAGCACCTCCCAACAGTCAAACCCCGCCTTGCTGTCGTAGCGAGGCGGGGAAGTCTCGAAGTCCTTGGGTCGTCGCTCCGTGGGGAGCTGGACCTCTGGTGGTGCTAGGAGCGGGCGTGGGAAGGGCATGAAAGGCATCAACGCTGCTCCTCCAGCGGCACCCGAGACCTGACGCGGGTCGGTCTGCTGCTGCTGCTGCTGCTGCTG
>SZWC01000618.1:193341-207545 GCA_023375785.1 Penium margaritaceum | reverse complement strand
TCCTCCTCCTCCTCCTTCTCCTCCTCCTCCTCCTCCTCCTCTTCCTTCTCCTCCTCCTCCACAACCACCACCACCTCCTTCTCCTCCTCCTCCATCATCTTCAGCTGCTGGCCTTCCATGCGCATGGACAGCAGATAATTCTGGAGGCATGTCAAGGGCATGGGCATTCCGCACGGCATCAGCGCGACTGCAGTTTGACAGGCTCCACTCTTTGTGTCCGCCGCGCAGTTGTCTCTGGGACTCTATGTCAGGATGAAGGGAAGCTTCTGCTTGTCCACCACTTCCATGGCTGGAATGAAAGAGAGGCAGTAAGGCCTGCCGAGAGGGCAGAGCCATCAAGTCCGGCTCCTCATCCTGTGCCCTATGGCACCCTCTTGCCGCGCCATTGAAACTGCTCCGAGCCACCTGGCCCCCATGCGTTGGGCTGCGGTGGCACAAGGTCCCTTGCAGACCCCGCGCAGCCATGCTGAGTTGAACCCTGTCCCTCTGAGAGATGTGGAGGTGGAAGGGATGTCTGTGGTGGTCTGTGGACTGGTGGTGAGGTGTTTGATGTTGATGAGTCTCAAAATGCTGGTGCTGTTGCTGGTGCTGGCCATGGTTGAAAGTTTTCTGCAGGAAGTTGACATCAGCTGTGAGCAGTCCAGCAGGCCACGTTGTCGAGCGCATGGGTGATTGTGTGTGAGCTCGCTCGACCTCAAGCTCCGCATCTTCCTGCGCTTCATGCACCTCTTCAGCACCAGGGGAGCTTCCACTTCCAGGCTGAAGCGTAGCAGCCTGTGATTCACCACCATCATCATTAGGACCCACAGATGCTTGTCCAGGAGCAACAGCATGAGAAGACCAATGAGGAAGGAAAGGAGCAGAAGGCTCAGCAGGGTGAGCATGGTTCGTTGGGCCTCGACTTCGAGGAGGGCTGAAGAGAGGTGGAGGAGGACAAAGATGGGGACGAGGGTGAGGGATATGTGGAGGAGGAGGAGGAGGAGGAGGAGGAGGAGGAGGAGGACGAGGGGGCGATCCTCCGAGTGGTGCTGTGATTCGACCGCCAGGATGCGCAAAGCTCTCAGATGGTGGAATCAGGATGTGGCTGCCGAATAGGAAGAACTCCTTGCCACGTCTGTCAGATGGGTGATGTGACAGGGCCTCGGAAGTTGTGGCTACAGGAACATCCTGACTTGACGCCTCCATAGCTTCTGACTCTGGCTTTCTGCTTTCCCCCTCCTTCCCCTCTTCTGCCCACTGCCGTTCCTCCTCCACTTGCTCCGGGTCTGTCATGCTTAGATCTCTCAGCTGACGGCCCGACGCCCGACAGCTGGTGCTGGTGCTGGTGCTGGCGCTGCTAGTGCTAGCACTACTGGTGCTGGTGCTTGTGGTGGTGTCGTTGAGTTGCTGCTAATGCTGCTGCTGCCACCACTGCTGCTGCTGGTCCTGATACTGGTGTCGCAGATACTGATGCCAATGCTGCTCGTCGTGCTGGGTGGTCGTGGTGGAGCACCACTGGTGCTGCTGCTGCTGCTGCTGCTACTACTGCTGCTACTGCTGCAGCTGCTGCTGCTGCTGTTGCTGCTGTTGCTGCTCCTGCTGCTGCTGCTGCTGCTGCTGCTGCTGCTATTGCTGCTGTTGGTGGTGGTGTGGCTGGTGCTGATGCTTCTGCTGTGGTCGTTCGTGTCGGTGCTGCTGCTGCCTCTACTGATGTTGCTGCTGCTTCGCCTGCTGCTGCCGATGCCGCTGATGTTTCTGCTATTGCTGCTGCCGCTGTTGCTGCTGCTGATGCTCTTGCTGCTGGTGCGACTTCTGCTGATGCTGCTGCTCCTGCTGCTGCTTCTACTGCTGCCGCTGCTTCTGCTGCTGCTGCTGCTGCTGTAGCTGATGCTGCTGCTACTGCTGCTGCTGCTGCTGCTTCTGCTGCTGCTGCTGCTGCTTCTGCTGCTGCTGCTGTAGCTGATGCTGCTGCTAGTTTGAAAGTGGTGCTGATGCTCCTGGTGGTGCTGCTTCTGTTGCTGTTGCTGCTAAAGCTGCTGTCTTCACTGCTGTTTCACTGGCTGCTGGTGAGCATTCTGCCGTTGTTGTTGCTGCTTCTGTGGCGCAAGGCGATTCTGACAGAGGCCGGAGGTCCTCATGACGCAGACTCACAGAGGCATAGACGCACTCAGAGCGTTTACGCACAGGCTCAGGCCGTGCTGCTTGTCGGTCTGCCCAGTCGGGCCAGAGAGCTGACAGCTTTCTGTACTGTCTCGCCGCATCACACTACGAATACGACGGTTGTGGCCATCTCAAGGCGTCCAAGTCGCCCAGAGCAGCGGAGGGTTTGGCGAGGTTTGGCCAGGAACACAGGCATTGCGCGAAAAAGGAAAGAAAGAAATGTGAAGGCTTTGAAGTCACGCGGTGTCCCTTCGCTGGTCGGTCGCGCCCGCATTCTGACTTAACTCGGAAGGGAAAGTTGCACGGGACCGGTGGAAGGTGGGAAGGAAGGGGGGCATGCGACGCTGGTTGCGTAGCGTGTCCGAGAACACAGACACAGTGACTCGACGATGCGGTGAGTGACTCGATCATCGCATCGCCTCAGTGCGATACGAGTCGCGTCGTTTGGGGGGACGTGGCGATGGTAACAGCGGACTCGACGCGACTGCCAGTGCTGACAGACCTGGCAATGCGTGACTCTGGCTGCGCCGCCAAGCCTGGCAAAGCGCCGTAGCCCAGCACGTTGCCCTGGCTCGGCACTAATGAGGGCGCGCTCAGCACCGCATGTTTGAGAGCAGCAAGCAGAATCCAAAGAGCAGAATCTCGGCGCAACGCTGGAAGCACTGACGACAGCTGGAGAGGACACTAGCTGCGGCTGTCCGGAAGTCTGAAGTCTTTGACGAGACCACGAAAACATTCATATCGCGCGACATAATACGGCGTTGTCTCGTTTCTTTCGCATAGAACAAAACCGACCACGAAGGGGGGAGGAATATAAATATAAACGTTTCTCATGTCCATACAACCGCGGCCAGAAGGGTAAGGAGAGGAAATGCGTTACGGTTGTGGAACATTTTGACAACTCAGCCACCTCGAGCCACCTTCACATTCCCCACATCTTCTTCTTTGGGACATTGTAAACGGCGGTGGCACAAATTTGTAGATTGGGGGGAGGGGTGCTACCCAAGCCGAACGTAAGAGGTTCACACGGATGAGGTGCGGGTCAAAGGACGATTCAGGTGCTTGGTACAAATGGAGAATTTGGATTAACCAGTAATTGAACTTCAAAGACAAGTTTTGAGTGTGTCAAACACATATATACAATGGAAAGAAAGAGAACGAGGCATAATTAAGGTCATTGACGCTCAAACCAAGCGACGCGTGCGAGGTCGCGCTATGAGTAGCGGATTCCAGGAGCTCCACTGAGAAGTTAAAGGGCTTTGAGAATATCTTGACACTTTTATGTCAAATTCTAGCATCATCAAGAAGTCCACCGAACAACATCCAAACATTTATATGGTTCGTGACACTTCTGTTTGATCATTCTGGAAGGTGGTCAAAATGTTAGAAACTTCAAGAACGTAACACCACAAGTCAAGGCAACTGGCTAAAATGCCCTCATCCAAACGGCATAAGAATATTCAATTCACCGTGTGGTGGGCCACGAATGAAAGAACAGAAATCTCTACTCGTAACATTAGGGGACTCGTGTACATTAGGGACATAACACTTCCCCCCCCCCCTTTTAGCGGCGACGTCCTGGCATGCTAGGAGACATATGCAAGTGACGACAAAAGTGAACGTTGGTCATATGACCGACATTACCTAGGTTGTCCTCGGACTCCCAGGTGTTGTGCGCGACATCATACCCATGCCACTTCACGAGACAATTGGTCATTTTTCATAACTTCAATGTCCGAGGATATCTTCAATCACGTACTCCGTATCCCCATCCACTTCAACCCGTAGCAGAGGTGCGACGTCTCTACCAGGGAAGTTCTAACTTGGGTCTCCGTAGTGTTTTAGCTTGTTCATGGAAGACAGGGTGGATCGCCATGCGGTCATGGAAACAGAGCCTAGCGGCGACTCGCTTAATTGCAAACTTACCAACTAGCGGGGTTTGAACTCCGCAAAGTCCTGTCTTCATAGTTTGATGTTCATTGAACTGAGGAGGATGTGATCTATAATAGTAAACACGTCATCACTACGATATCAGTCGGCTACCCACTTCACTGTTGCTAGTGTCTTTGCGAGGGTCTGTCGTGTCTCCTACCAGATGCTCGTAAAATCCAGGTGGTCAATGTCAACCACGCAAATTTTAATGTCACAATGCAATCCGGCAAGTGTGGCGGGAAATTTTCATACATCACCTTGAAAGGTATTTTATGCATTGCAATGAAAGTGGCTGAGTTGTATGCTAGTTTGGTTGTCTATAGTTTTGTTGCCAAATTAATTTTGTATGGCTTCCATGGAGTTCAAAAACATTGTTCAAGCGTTTGGTTGGTTTCCTCAGTTTATCTGTCTATTTGAGGATGGAACTCCGTTGAAAGATATATCTAACTAATTAAGTGTTTCATCAATTCTCACCAAAACCAGCTGATGAAGTGCTCATCTTTGTCATTAATGGTATTATGCGACACTCTATGTAGCCATACAATGTAATTTAAAAGTATTCGTATTGTCCCTTTTGCGATGACCGTGGTCATTATCAAGATAAAGTGTGACATTCTAGAGGATTCGTCCACCATGACGAAGATGGCTTTGTACCCCTCGGGGGTGGCGGGTAGTTTCATCATGAAGTCCATGCTGATGTCAGCCCATGGTTTAATGAGAACAAGTAGGGGTTGGAGTAGACATAGTGGCCGTATGCGATGTGATTTTGTCTCTAAGAAGTGTCGCATGATTTGCACAAGGCCGCCAGGTCGGTCGATACCTTGTCCCATTACTAGCAATTTGTTAGCTTCTTATGCATCTTATCATCTACGAAGTGCCCACCTGGACCAGTGTACTGGCACTCCTTGAAAATGACTCATTGAAACTCCTTGTTTAGAATAACATCAACATAGCGAGTGAATTTCTATTGCCCATACGGGTCATCGAACTAAAATTTGGTTTTTTCATACTCTCTACATTCCTTCTAACCCTTCACAAATAGCCTGACAATGTACAAGGCCAATTGGAAAAGCAACGTACTGATCTCAGCCATTACATTTTGTCGTTGAATCAAATATTCAGCCGAATTTGTTTTTCCAGGGTGATACTTGATGTCGTCATCAAAGTTTGACTCCACTAAATCCATCCATTGGGTTTGTTTACGCCTAAGATTTTGCAAGGTCATTAGATATTTCACAGCATGATGGTCTATGTGGACGATGCATTGCTGGCATTCCAATTAGCACCACCATGTCTTAAACATGTGCACAATTGCCAGCATCTCTTTTTTGTTTACCACGTAGTTCACTTCTTGCACACGTATTTTTTTCACATGTACACAACCACTTCTTCTCCACTACTATTCTCTTGCAGGAGAATGGATCCAATGACTCAATCGGACGCATAAGTGGAAATCATGTAGTCCACCGTTGGATCTGCCAATTGTGAGGCAAGCACTAAATTCGGAGCGTTTCTCAAAGATTTGAATGCTTCTTATTTATTGTCCCCCTAATTTTATTTCGTCTTTTTTTTGTTCAAATCAGAGAGGGTCACTTGCAATTGGGCGTAGTCTTTTACAAATTGACTGTAAAAGTTGTAGAAGGCAAAAAAGACATGTATGTCCCAAACACTTGTGGGTGTTGACCAATCGACACTGCCTCCACCTTTCTCTTATCCATGGCAACCTTTCTCTTATCCATGGGATCTATCCAGCGTTGATGATGTGGCCGAGAAAACTTGATCAAATAGCAACCAGAGTTGTGATTTCACAATTGTTCAAAGAACATCTGTTTCCAAGACCTCTAGAATGTCATGCATATGCCCTCCTATGTTTTGCTCCTCTAGATTGCGGTTGTACACAAGCATTTTGTCCACATACACAATGAAGAAGTCATCAAGGTGAAAGTAGAAAATATTGTTTACTGTTGCCATAAACATTGCAGGGGCGTGGGTGAGTCCAAACGACACAATTTTGAACTGAATGTGCTTGTATGAGGTGCAAAATGATTTCTTCTCAACGTCTTCATCATATAAGAAGATCTGATTATAATCTTTGTATATGTTAATTTTGCTGAGAATTTGGGCCCCATGGAGTTTGTCAAAGAGTTTGTCTGCTCTCGGAAGGGGGTAGCAGTTCTTCATGATGATGTCGTTCAACGCTCAATAGTCCACGTACATCCACACTTCTCTTGTTTTATTTTGCACAAAAATTAAGGGTGCTACATATAATGATGTGGATAGCTAGATAAACAACAACTCGAGCATCTCATCCACATGCATCTTGAGCTCGGTCAGCTCGTGATTGCTCATTCAATCATTTCCTTCTGACGTCAATCTTTTACATGTTTCAAGTCTAAGTGATGGTCAATGTCACATTTTTGTGGTAATACTTGGGGTAATACGTTGCCAAAAACTCCTTCAAATTCCTTTTTGAGGTCCGCAAACTCCTTTGCCACTTGTACAAAGTTCTTGTGTGCAAATGTTTTCGAAGTACTTTGGGTAGCTATAACTTCTTCCGCTTCCCCTGCTTCCACATGGACTAGCCACGCTTGACCTCCATGCAACAGGAATCGCTTGGACACATCAAATGATATCGGATGGTGTTTTGCGGCTGTCACAACTTCCTTTGTTACTTCCACCTCTGTTGCTTCCCGTAACCATCACTACATCGTTAGTCGCTCGACCAGAGGCAGATGTCGGTTTTAAACATTAATGCTCATGTAAACAACTCCGCTAATCCAATCAATCTGTCAATTTTGTTATTACAAGAAATATTTCCCGACAATGATTTTGTGGTTGCTCATTAGACAAGTCCTCTAGACCATTACCTTGTGTAGATCTCCAATCTGCGGTGAAAGTGTTTTCCAGAATGAAAATATCTGCAATCATCCATCGATATTTTTTTCCTACAAACTCTCTCGGTTCCGTCTACAAACCAAACTTTTAAACCATGTCATTCTTGACAAATGTGTAAGAAGCTCCTCCATGTTGTAGTCCTCGTATTGTTATGCAATTCTTAGAACCCCTTGGTTGCAATCATAGTAGTATCACCGGTTCGCCATCCATGGATCCCTTGTCAAACCTTGCAATGTGAGGAGCCTTTGTCTGCGAGGATGAGAGTTTCTAAGATGGATGATCAAATGGTGTAGATTTGTCCCACCAGATAGCAGCTTCACTGTGCACTTTTGCCCCTTGCTGTTTCCAAACTCCATACTTTTGTTCTACGACTTCTCCCCTTATACGCTTGTTGTTGGCGCTTTTGTTGATTGCATGAGATATGGCCTGGTTTTCCTCAGGTCTAGCCAAGTATCTAATTGCGCTTATTGATGGCGTCGATCACCATCGGAGGCAAATTTTTTGTCAGTGACAAATTTCCTCCTCCATGACACGGATTGTGGCTTGAGGGTGGTTAGTAGTTGGATTCCTGTATCCGAGCATTGTGGTCGGCACTGTCAATGATTTCGGTTCCAAAAATTATTCATGAAAGATCGTCTTCGATGTTGATAATGTAAATAATCCACACAATATCCCACTTCAGGCTATTATTGTAGTAGAACCATTGTTCATCGGGGGCGAGGTCAACAGTTGCAACTTTAGTAGTTGTGACTCATGCAATTTCAACATTTATGTTTGGACCACTTCTAGTTGCAACTTTGGCAAGTGCAACAACAACGTTGGGGACTTCAATTTTTGGCAAGGGTAGTTGCAACAGTCGCACTTGTAATACTAATTGCAAAATCAGTAGCTTAAACAATGATAGTTCCATTTCATCAATTATAACTCTTGTAGTTGCAACACTGGCATATGCACCTCTAGATTTTGCAAATCTGGTGATTACACTACCAACACTTGAAACTAAAGTAGTTGCAATACACGTGCTTGTCACACTGGTTGTAATGCACAAATTGGGTTGTTTTCCATCTTTAAACACATCATGAAAGTGGCATACTCTTTATTTCATGCACTTAGTATGATGATACATCAGGTTCTTCATATAAGCCTGTCGGATAAAGACATGAAGGATATAAAATTTCATAGCAATTGTTGTTTCATACAGAAAACTCAATGCTTTGTTCCTACTTGATTGTCAAGTGTGTTAAGTTTGGCTCTAATTTAATATGGAATAACTCATCCATTGCACTGTTTTTAATCCTTGGCACATCTCAAGGATAGTGTACAAGCATTTCAGAGAGATAGTAGCCTTCAAACATAAGTACATGTTAGGCGGCAATAGTCGGATATAGATGTTGCGTTAGCCATTGCCTTTAGATAACATTCATCGATACGAATATTTGAGATACAAGACGTGCAACATCGTTGTCACATATATGTTTTGTCTTGAAGGGAAAACAGAAATTACCATGTTGGATGATGTTCCACAACTTACATCAAGACATCGATGCTCATTCTTATGTCAGACTGATGATTCACATTAATCAAACATTCTTTTTCAAAATTCTCCACTATCGTGCTATGGTTCATGATGCCTTTTCAATCTGCTACTGTATGCATGTATTAAACACATATAACATATTTAGTTCTTTGAAGTTTACTTCCATGAGTACACTTGTAAGACAATGAGTTCATCTATGAACAATTTGGTAGTATATTTGTCAAATTTTCTGAACATTCTAATTGAAAATGCTTGATAAATGCATGAAGAGCCTCATAATATAGGTACTATCTACTAATTTCTTACGTTCTTCATGTGGGTATATTTGCTTGTTGTCTCCTCTGTCTTATTATTTTACAAGGGTCAGCGGTGACTTTTTTCTTTGGAAAAAATCATCAATGGGATTACCTCCACTTTTTGGTCAAGACTTCAAGCTCCCACACCCTATCACCCAATTGTTTTCAAGGAATATATTGGGGTGTGTTGCTGGTACACAAAGAAAATAACACTTTTGTATTGACCATAATATATCTCTGCAAAAGACAATTCCATCAAAGCATCGATCCCTCAATACACTCTCTAATACCTCAGCAATACACTCACAACTTTTGAGGAAGGGGACGTCAAGCCCCCACTACACTCTCATATGCATAACGGGAAATTTGGGATGTGCAGCGGTGAACAAAGAATTGTTTTTCAATATCCCCTATTTTTCTCCACAGAAAACATAAGTACATGAAAGTACCAGCCTCTAATACACTCTCCAATGCACAACCCACAACACTTTCGAATTGGAGGGGTGTCGAGCTCCCTCCCCCAAACCTCCCAAGTGAATTTGGATTGTAGATGGTACACAATGAAAAAAGTAATGTATACTTCAATTATTCATCTTCATAAAATGGACAAGTGCATAAATATTTGAACCCTCGAATAGAAAATCCAATACACCAGCGACTTGGGAGGGGGCAGAATTCAAGCACCCCTACCCTTCCCGAGTGCATTTGGGGAGTGTGATGGGATGAGTTAATGGTACACAAAGAAAAATGACATTTATTTTCAATATTATGTCTCTGCATAATGCATGTGCGCATGAAAATACAACCCCTCAAGACACTCTCAAATATTCCTCCCCAATACACTCTGGACATGGGGGGAAGAATCAAGCCCCTTCTCCCCCCTCCAAACCCCTCAAATATATTTGGGGAGTGTATTAGGATTTGNACATCATCCAATGTTTGGATTTGGGGTGACTCAGCATAAATATTGCTATTACAATGTCCTTGTTCATGAGCGTCAATATAAACATAATTGTGTAGAGGAACACAATAGTTCGGCCATTTCAGCCCTCCCTTCTTCTAAAAGGTAAGAGTCACCAAATGGCCACCCTTAGCTAGAGAAACGGGTAGCCCAAAACAAGTCACTTCATTCTCAATGTCCAGTGTATGCTTCGAATTTAGGTGGCAAGCAGCCAGACTGATGACCTATTGAATAACTACCACCAAAATACAAGCCATCAATAAATTTGGGGTAGTAAGGGCAAGGCAGGTGGCCTCCAACCANGTTAATGGTACACAAAGAAAAATGACATTTATTTTCAATATTATGTCTCTGCATAATGCATGTGCGCATGAAAATACAACCCCTCAAGACACTCTCAAATATTCCTCCCCAATACACTCTGGACATGGGGGGAAGAATCAAGCCCCTTCTCCCCCCTCCAAACCCCTCAAATATATTTGGGGAGTGTATTAGGATTTGTAGCTGGTACATGAAGAAACAATGCTTGTGTTTTTTTTCTCTACTTTATGATCACAGAATACAAAAGGGCATTACAATGGAAACCTCCCAATGCACTCTCCAATGCACCCAACCAGTACATGTACGACCTGAGGAGGCAGACGCTGGGCCCCCCAAACCCCCTGAGTGTATTGTGGGAGGTATTATAAATTGTGGCCAGTACACAAAGAATGAAAAGAAAACAATTGTGTAGTTCTTCATTATTGGAGGATTGTGTTGGGGAATGTACCATGAATACACACCATAATGTACATAAGTGCATTGATACATAAGTGTATGAAGATGCCCCCCTCTTAAAACACATTGTCCAATACACCCTCAAATACCTTCGAATGACGTAAAGGGGGGGGGATTGGAACGCTTGAGCATCAACAAAACAATTCCTTGTGACCATGTATCATTTGCTTTATCCTCAAGACAATCATAAAAGTGAAATGATTTGATTCCATTAGAATAATCATAATCATATCATTATCTAACAAAAAATAGTTAAGTACATTACCATGTGAAAATGCATGTGAAAAAAATATAAAACAATTCTAAAGAAAGGATTTGGAATGAAATTTGGGGCATCCAATTAAAACAAAATAGGAAATTCAGGTGGTCATGCACATGAAGTTAATTGTTAACATGATTCTAACCAATTATTTAAAGGAAATATCTACAATTGGGCTACCTTCCACAAATGACTCTCACCGAATGTTTTAGTGATGTCCACACATCATCCAATGTTTGGATTTGGGGTGACTCAGCATAAATATTGCTATTACAATGTCCTTGTTCATGAGCGTCAATATAAACATAATTGTGTAGAGGAACACAATAGTTCGGCCATTTCAGCCCTCCCTTCTTCTAAAAGGTAAGAGTCACCAAATGGCCACCCTTAGCTAGAGAAACTGGTAGCCCAAAACAAGTCACTTCATTCTCAATGTCCAGTGTATGCTTCGAATTTAGGTGGCAAGCAGCCAGACTGATGACCTATTGAATAACTACCACCAAAATACAAGCCATCAATAAATTTGGGGTAGTAAGGGCAAGGCAGGTGGCCTCCAACCATTCCCCTGATCACCTTCTTAGCCATGGAGGACACGTAAGAACAAGGGGAGGGAGCGAGTAATGCTATAAGAGAAAACAAAATGAATAATGAAATGTTTTCAAGTTTACTATGAATGAAAAAATCAGTTTCCAACGGTTAACAGGACAAAAAGATTCTCTTTCTTGAAACTTCAAGTTTGTGAAACTATTCTCATAAAAACTCGAGATGTTGGAGAAAGAACCCCTTGTTTAGTACATAAAGTGAGGGAACAAAGTCAAGCCACTGTTATATCATTGTATTCAAGTCTCTCTCCATAAGGTCATTAGAAGCTTATTCCTCCTAATTGAAACAGAGGAAGAAATCCCTCACACAAGCTTTAGATGTTGTTATACGGCTTGTAATGATGATGTCATGCAAGAATTGATGTTTATGCTCTTTACATCACCCTTTTACAATGACATTGATAATTGATTACACTACATGATGATGTAAACATCGTCTATTCCTTGCGTTTTTCTCCAAGGACATACACCCTCCCAAACCTTTCATATGTAAAATGTAGTATTTATAAAATATAGGTTTTCCTGCATTTTCAAAATCTATCCATGATTGCATGTGGGTCATCAACATAAGTGTCAAGAATATTTAACTTTAAATCTGGTTCGTTCTTGGGTGTGGTAGGCATTGAGGGCCTAGTAAATGATTTCGTAACAAACTTAGTATCTAAATCAAAGACACATTTCATCTTTTATGAGGCATAAAATATCTGGTTGAAGTTACTCAATGAAAAATCGCGACATAAAATATTTTATCTGTAAACAAATGATAGTTATTATCATCATACACCATGGTTGAAAGCTTTGAATTTAAGAAAGGGATAATTTCATTTATGTTAGATTATCTTATGTACCCTGAATGCAAGAGCTACAATTTGTAGAGCCGTGTACGTTGCAAAATCTGCATTTAATCACATGTTAAGAATGAGACCATGTTAATGTCTCTCAAATATTAAGATACTTCAACTTTTTAAACAATTTAAACATGTAGAACATTTTAACCACTTGTTTGAAATTTTTCTTGAAACCCCATTGAACTTTTATTCTCTTTGGCTTGCTTTCTCTATTTTGTGATTGACCAAGCCAAAAATGATGGCTCTACAATAATATTACATCTAATCATAGCGAAGATCAGATTTCAAATACAATTTCGTAATGCTACCATATTGTTGACAAAGAGAATAGTTTAGACCAAGAAGTGTCACACAAAACAGTGGCATGCCTTCATATGGAGGAGGCATTGCTCCAACGGGCGATCAAACAGGAACTGCGCATGCACAAATCCGTGCAACGGCTCCTAGCTGTCAGACTACAATTTCCCTAATTGCCCCAGGAGGGGACAAAAGTCTTAACAAGGACAAACTAGTGGAAACTTGACTACTTTAACACGACATCGTATGTCGAGACGATGTCACACCTAGGAAGGACCTACCAGTCAAAAGTTACTAGTTCAACATCACACCGCTAGCAAGCACTATGTGAACTTCTAGACAGCCAGCGCCTGTGGGTGACGTGACGCTATACCCATTGACTATATCCAAAGATGTTCACAGTTGTTTGCACGAAGTTGAGAGGAGGAAAGGGTTTGTGGTTGTGGAAGTGGGAAGCCAAGCAGGGGAGTGGAGGATTGCTTATCCCACGCCCATTGTTGGAAGGGTCAAACAGACTGAGCAGAGCGCAACAGCACGAAGGTTGGCGTGGCCTTTGAGCGCAAACGGGGAATACGGGCCGTGGAAGCCCCAACCACCAGAGAAAAGACTGGGAACATTGCCACCAGGACGGAAGCTGAAGCCTGCAACCGATGAAAGGGGATACACAGAAGGAGTAATCCAGGCCACATGCCATGTGCGCACGCACATGGCATGTGGCAAACAAGGCAGAGTAGGGGCCAGGCAGGGGTGGGGATAGGACATCGAGGAGAGCATGGGGGAAGGAGGAGAGGAAGGAGGGAAGGGAGGAGGAGGAGAGTGGGGAGGAGGACGAGAAGAGCAGGGAGGAGGAGGACGAGGATGAGGACGAGGAGGAGGAGGAGGAGGAGGATGAGGAGGAGGAGGAGGAGGGGGAGGAGGAGAAGGAGGGAGAGAAAAAGGAGGTGGAGGAAGAGGAGGAGGAAGGGGAGGAGGAGGAGGAGAAAATAGAAGAGGAGGAGGATGAGGAGGAGGGGGAGGGGGGGAGGAGGAGGAGAGAGAACATAACAGGAAGATAGACGAAGAGAGAGTGCACGAGCGAGGAATGGATGTGTGGAATGGAGGACAGGAAGGGATTGCTCGACAATGGTGTACACAACATCTGGCAACGCCACGCCTGCAGTGGAGTAATCATCAAGCATTCTGAAGAACCAGTGGTAAAGGCGTACAGCGGTGGTACTCGTAGTGAAAGAGGGCTGGGAAAGAGAAGGGAGAGGAGAAGGGGGGGTGGGAGGAAGATCCGGCAAGGGGTGAGGTTGGCTTGCAGGAGGAATGAAAGGGCAAAGAGAGGCCGAGGTGAGGGAAGGTGGACTAGGTTTAGAACAATGACGTGCCATGGGGGGGAGAGAAAGAGAGAGAGGGAGAGAGAGAGAAAGAGAGAGAGAGAGAGAAAGAGAGAGAAAGAGAGAGAGAGATAGAGAGGGGGGAGAGAGAGAGAGAGAGAGAGAGGAAGGGTGGGAGCAAAGGAGGGAAGGACGGACTGACGGTCTCGCTGACGGACGGACCGACGGGCAGATGGATGAACAGTCGGAAAGACGGACGGATAAACGGGCGGACGGGCGGATGGATGGACAGATGTAGGGACCTACGGATGGGAGGATGGACAGTTGGGAGTACGAGCAAGA
>SZWC01000618.1:146922-162838 GCA_023375785.1 Penium margaritaceum | reverse complement strand
ATAGATAGATAGATAGAAAGATAGATAGATAGATAGATAGATAGATAGATAGGTAGGTAGGTAGGTAGATAGATAGATAGATAGATAGATAGATAGATAGATAGATAGATAGATAGATAGATAGATAGATAGATAGATAGATAGATGGATAGGTAGATAGATAGATAGATAGATAGATAGATAGATAGATAGATAGATAGATAGATAGATAGATAGATGGATGGATAGATAGATAGATAGATAGATAGATAGATAGATAGATAGATAGATTGATAGATAGATGGATGGATAGATGGATAGATGAATAGATGAATAAGATATAGGTAAAGCAACACATCAACATTATGCAGTGTTATGCACATACAAACATGAAACCCAAACATGTACACATATGTACAGGTACACACACATAAACACAAAGAAATACACACATGCTCACTCTCATGTACACATATTCATACACAAAAACAAACACACAGAGAAACATACAAACACACACAATAAAAAACACCCACATACATGACACACACAAAAACACACACATACACACACATACAAATATTTACTTTAAAATACACTAACCCACACACATGTAAACATGCACACACATNTAGGTAGATAGATAGATAGATAGATAGATAGATAGATAGATAGATAGATAGATAGATAGATAGATAGATGGATGGATGGATAGATAGATAGATAGATAGATAGATAGATTGATAGATAGTTGGATGGATAGATGGATAGATGAATAGATGAATAAGATAGAGGTAAAGCAACACATCAACATTATGCAGTGTTATGTACATACAAACATGAAACCCAAACATGTACACATATGTACAGGTACACACACATAAACACAAAGAAATACACACATGCTCACTCTCATGTACACATATTCATACACAAAAACAAACACACAGAGAAACATACAAACACACACAATAAAAAACACCCACATACATGACACACACAAAAACACACACNTACACGCCCATCCATCCACATACACTCTTTCATACATGCATGCACGCATGCACATATGCACACCATCCACACACACACACACACACACACACACACACAGAAATACACATAAACACACACATATATACACACAAAAATACACAAAAACACACACACACACACACACACATACACGCACACACACACCCGCCCCCACACACACACACACACACACACCCACTCATGCACAAAAACACATGCATACATGCAAATATGCACACAAGCTACATGAAAGCATGCATTCACACATCAAACATGCAAGTATGCATTCATGCATGAATGTACACACTCACTCACCCACAAAAGAACACATGCACACACACACGCACACACGCACACACACATACACACACACACAATGAAAATCCCAAACACACAGACACACACACATACTTAAACACACCCCTACACACAACTACACATGCACACACGCATGAAACCACACATGTACATAGGCACACACCCATGGATGTACAAATGCATGCACAAATGCATGTAGATACTCATGCATGCACAAAAGCATGCATGTATGCACACATGACCACACACATGCACACACAAAAACATGTGTATGTACACACACATATACTCTCTACATCTTTCCCTTCCTTTCATACACATACACACACACTTACACACACACACACACAAAGACATGGATCATAGAAAGTAAGAATATGGTCATTTCTCATATACTTTTTTACTGTTTTGGCACTCTTGCCAAAATATGTGGCGCTAATTGAAACATTATAAAGTTCTGTATTTTGTCTTTCAATTTCATGTTTTTAAGCCTTTTTCTAAGGAGACAAGAGGGTGAAAAGCATTCAGATTGTAGAAGTTGACATATTGGGCATCAAGGAGTAATTTTGTTGTGATGTTTGCTCTAGTTTGCTACACATGCCGTTAAAAATGGCCACTATGTTTTGAATTTTTTAATTTGTTCATGTGAATGCAAAGTATAACATAGATATTTTGTTCTTTTTCAACATACACACTTGTCAGAGTTCAGCTCAATGTAGGTGCCTTTCAAAATGCATGGTCCCATCAACCATCTTGATTTGTATAGGGGGAAAAGTCAATATTAATATAACAATAAGGAACACAGAAATTCACATTCATGTGAAGGTGAACATTTCCTTGAAAAATTCTTATTTATGTGAGATTTATACATGATTTATGTGCATACAATTGGAAAGGGTTTTTAGAGTGTGAGAAAATAACATGCATGAGATTACATGAAACAAATGGTACTCCAAATTCCTGAATAAATGGTCAGATTCCTTGCGTTCTCATGGGGAAGGTGACTATACTTAGAACCTGCCACTTCATGGGAGGATATATATTTGTGGGGAAAGGATGTTTGAGAGTGAAAAACCGAGTTTTTTCATTACTACATTAAAGAGATAGAAGTAGATAGGTGTATTTGGCGTAGAATATTCTTGCATGTTACAATGTTTTGAACAAACCAAAGCTTTCAATTCTCTTGGTTTTACACAATTAGAAAATATAAAAGTTTTTTATGTGGCCTCCTTGGTGGTTAGCCCTTGCCCACATATCACGATGGGAAATCCTAGGTAATTTGAGACCATGCATTCAATTTGAAATCATAGTAGTTGCGGAAGGAACTTTGTTCCTCTGGCTAAGTGGGAGGCGGCCGCCGGTCTTGACCGACTAACTTCCACTGTCGAAGGTAGTTCCAAACGATGGTCATGACCATTGATTGAGGGGGTTCCCAGGCAGCTCAATGAGTTGCTTGTTGAATTACCTATCCCCCTTGTGAAAATGGTTGTAATGTTTCCTGTGAGCAATTACCAAATGAGCAGGTTGGACTTTGCACTCCGCTTTGCTCACGGCTGACCTGCAAGGGATGGGATAGCTTTGTGTATCTTTTGCAACTGTGCGGCGTATTTGGATTGTGCAGGTTGAGGATGTGTAATAGATGAAACGTAGATAAGAAAATAAAGGTGGAACATAGGTAACGGATGAAACTCAGCGTCTTGTTAGAGCGGGTACTCTATGGAGTCGGCTGGGAAATTTGAGGCGACACCTCTATTGAGGCATTGCTCGTCAGTCTGCTGGGCGACTGTGCGCGTGGGAGAATCTTTTTGCGGTTGTGTATGGATTTGCGGCAGCGGCTGATGCTGATGTCACTTCTCCTGGATCATTTTCGGACCAATGAGGACAAGTTACTGGAAGTATGTGATGATTGTCTCTGAGGTGTCGCCAGACTGGTCAAGGTGGCGTCGTCATGCTTTCGGGCCAGTGGGGCGAATGGTTGAACTCGAGCACAAGGGTGAGGCTCGGAGTCGTTGGAATGCGTCGTCAACGACGGATTCGAACAAAACACGAAGTTCCAACTCAACTTCCTTTGCGCCATTGTTGAGATCCGTCGTGAAGTCATCGAAAATATATAAATCTTGTACCATTCAAAGAAAGTGCTCGGTTGGAAGAGAAAAATGGACGTTCAACTTCTGGAAACTGGCGACAACACAATCCATGCTCCCCATCTTCATCTGAAAATGCAAATACGCTTCAAGCGTCCACACCTTGTCGGCTGTACAATCGAGAAGCCCGACAAACAAGCAACAGGAAGCAAACTCTGTTATGATGGATGTGGCTGGAGGAGGGGATCGTGTTTTATCGTGTGGGAAATTCTCTATATACGACGTCTTCGGACAGGGGTAATCTGCCGTGCATGACTTTACGGATTTGGGCAATATGTACCACGTTATACGATTTTGGAACATAGAACGCCAAGCTTTCCGATTTTCTCAACGATGAACCACCGATTTTTTGTGTGATCAAGATATGCCACGAGGGGCATATACGAAGTCACAATATATCCCGAAAACTAGGCGTATTTTTTCAGGACTTCTTGTTGTATTTATTTTCTCATCAAATTCATAGTTTTCACTTCTTCTTCGAAGAGGGGTGAGTATGTTACTCGATATTCACGAACTTTTCTTGCAGGTTAAACATTATTTTTCCGCTAAAACTCCAAAATTATCACGTGTGTAACGTGAAATAACATCAAATTTTCATTCTGAAATCGCAAGGTCCTGTTCGTCCAAAATTTGTAGGGTAAGTGTTTTTAATAACCGTTTTCACATTAAAGAGTAACGTCTACATTTAGATGGAGAGAACGGGACAACATAAGAGATTGGACTGAACTGATGCATTAACGCTTACTTGACGGGGCAAATGGAGATCAACATCATGAACGCATGGCTTTCGGTGATCTAATTTCAAAAACCATGGCTTCTTCTGATCAAACTTTGGATGCCGTGACACACAATTTTCTACAATGGATAACGTGGTGGATAGCTTGCACAAGTGAGAGAATTTTGGCAGGTAGTAACCTTCTCGTTCATTGTGTGTACCAAAATTTTGGAGTCTGGACACGATGCATGGATAAAAAATAGGATTCCATGCATGCAAGATTTATCTATTCGGGTGTCTCCTAGATGAAAGTATTCGTGAACTCTGTCCATCCGTAGAATTTGAGGAAAATATGACAGATTAAAATGATAACATCAATTTATGAATATATCAATTCAATGGATAAAACAACGAATTAAATGGATCTTTAGATGCATAAACTAAGATAGTAACTTTAATCGGTACCAACGACGGACAAACAATCTAGGCTCTTACCTTGTTCATTTGCAAAATATTTGTGCATCTACAAACTATTCAAATATCCATCGACCCATCCAATCTTACCGATACATTGAGCTTGTGAAAGAATATTCGATAGCTATATGAGTGAATGATACCAAAAGGCGAGGCATCTGGATTTTTTTCTACGTTAAGACTCGAACTTCAAAATTGGTGCCCATAATGCCCATGTAAAAGGTCCTTGTCTCTAGGTTTCTACCCTGAGCCTATGACATGGAAACCGTTTGTTTCTCCACCTAGAAATGTTTTGAATACCCTCATGGCAGCTACCAACGATAAATATGCAAGTAATGTAGCTACCAATGTTAAAGTTGCTAGGGTTACCACTACCATTATTCCAAACTCTATTTTTACCACAAATAGTGCTACAACTACAAGTGTGGCAACAGGAAGTGGTGTAATTGTGATTTTTGAAACTTCTAAAGTTTCAAATACAAATATTACAAGTTAAAGTCTTATAACAACTAGTTTTTAAAAAACCGGTGTTGTAACAGCTAAGATCCAACTCTAAGTATTCCAAGTGTACCTGTTTGAGCTACAAATAATGCACCTACCACAGTTGAAACTACTTATGTTGTAATGGCAAGTGATGAAAATTTGAGTCTTATAACAAATATTTTTATAATTTTAAGTGTTCGAGAATTGCTTGAGTTTCAACTACCACTATTGCAACCATCAACGTTGCAACTTTTATAGTTCCAACATTTTGTGTTATGATTGAGATTATTGTCACAACCATTATTGCAATTTCCAACGATGTCACTACTGATGTTGAAAATCCTATTTTTGAAATCATTAGTGTTACAATGGCTTGTGGAGTACTCAAAGTAAGACCATTTTTACATAATTTCATAGTGGTTAATCCACCATCATTAATTCTCATATATGAAGTAGGTAAATATGACAAAATGAGCAAAATAATAATAATATAAAAGTTATTACATGAAAGATCCCTTTGGTTTCTGATTGATTTCCGTTAAAAAACTTTGACATAGAAGGAAAAATGATTCAAAGTGGCTATTCGACTACAAATTTTTCATTCTATCTCAACTGATTAACCATGTAGAAAAGTTCCATCAGAATAGTAATGTGGAAATCATTCTAGGCATTAGAATGTATTGGAAGCTTGTGTGATACTTTTCTTGGTTGTTTTGTTTTTCTAAGACTAAGAACAGTATCACACATTTTTTAGTGCTTTTATGAGGTTGCATCATTGCATTTCGGCTTTGTTTGGTGCCATATTTGCATGCTTGTTTTGGGGGGGCTTACGTTTTCCATGCGTGTTTTGGTGAAACCCCATATTTGCATGCTTCTCTTAAAGGGTACGTTTTCCGCATACCCACTTTCTTTGCAACTAATGCATACCATCCCAAGTTTTATAGAAAAATGAATAGGGGGCCACTTTGATAGAATCTTTAATATAACGTCCACATAATGCAAAAAAATACTTTTGAGGGCAACTATTAAAAAATAATTTTCCAATTGTCCACCAAGCTAACAATCATATAGAGACCAATGTAATTCTTCGCATACCCACTTTTTACACGAGCCGAAGTAACTGAAAAGCATTCAAACAGGCATTTATTCTAGCCTCGTGCTACAAGGACAGTAAGGCCATTGCCATTGCTAAAATACCACACATTTACAAGATTGCTCTCACACTTGGTGACATTGACATTTAGGGCTACCATTACAATGTTGCAAACGTCTCTTTCCTCAATGTCAAATGATCGAGTGCCGTTTATATGCCTCTTGTGATTACCATCCACCCCGTGCAAAATTTCTCTTCGAGCAAAGTTGACCCCCTAAATCGCAAAAGCAACCGTTGAACCCTCATGTTGTTAGTTCAGGAATTGACTAAAGTCAAACCTACAGAACGTACACATTTACGCACAACCCATGAAGAATGCATGCGAGGGCCGGCCCGGTCCATTTGTCTCGTGCACATCGATTGCTACGTCTTGGGTGCAATGTCTCATGTAGCCACATTGACTTTAGTCACTCACTTTGGAAAACCATCTCAAATCGTTCACAATTTTGTGATTAATCTCTCAAACATAATTGTGCGCAATGTAACCATTTTTGCATGCGGGCCCCGTCCAACACATAAAGTGTGAACGTCAAAAACTATGTAGTACACCTTATCCATCGAATAAACATGGTCACCAATGGTGATAGGAGCAAAGCTCCAAATTGGCCGCGTCAATGGGTTGAAGCTGATGCGTGGGGTGGAGAGGAAGCAGTGCGAAGAGTAGCCATGTTGCATCCGCAGGAATCACCATCTTCATGGGCCACCAATAAGGCTAAGTTTGACCATTTTGTAACTCGTAAAGAGATGCCATCATGGACATCCATGCCTCCTCAACCGAAGACCATTGTTTGGATCTTGGGCTGGCTCATGCCCACTCCGTGTCCACCTTACGCTCCTGATACGTGGCTGCTCTAGCTTTACATAGAGCCATCTAACCCTTAGTGTGACAAATAGTGAGAATGCATAATATTTGCCCACGGATATGTTCTACATGTGTTCACTACATTCCTAGCATGCCAACCATTGCAATGGCAAAAGACATGGCATGCATCATAATTCACCTATAATTCATTTATTTTGTATTCGTTGAAATAATATCTAGCCCTAATTGTGGCAGATAGTGGACATTTGGTATATTTATGTACTAAATCATGTATGATGTGAGCAAGAATTATGTGTAAGTCCTGTCAACCATGCTTCATTATTAGGCATACAACATTTTCATGCAGAAATTCATAGATTTTGTGTCCACTCATATCCATACTCTTAAGAATTTTTATGTTATTTCAAGTTTCACTCTTGTCCATGTGCGTGTTACTATACACAGACCATCACCATCTTACTACCTTTATTATTTTTAATTACTTCAATAGTATAAACACACTATCTACTTCATCATGTGTTGTGCATAACGTATTTTGCATGTATCATCCGGACCTCAGCATCCATTTACACTCATGTCTACATAGTGCATGAACTAAGTTACTGTGCTTACATAAAAATGTCTTGGAATTTATACAGGCAGCTCGTGGCTTAATCAGAAAACACAAGAATGAATATTCATATGTGACCAATCACCTCAACTCTGAAACTGTGTATTAACAAGTGTATTCGGAAGAGGACATATGAGTGAACATGGAATTCTAACTAAACTTAAAAGGAAGTACACACTATCCATGAGAACCAGCAACTTATATGAAGAATTTATATCTGGGCCCTAGTGACATGAATTGATGTTCATGATTTCAGAAGAATAATTGATCATAAGAATATTGTTTTTTGATACACTAATTCTCGTGTGTATGAATTCGAAGTGACTAACCATAACTCAAAATATTAATGAACAAGGTCCATTTGCTTGTAATTACCGAAAATGAGGCAAAATCAGAAGGCCGAGTGGAAAAGAACATGACATTGAAAGCAGCTTTGCTATCATGGTGCCTTGTAAAACTCACTTGCCAAGTCACATTTACTTATCGACAATTGAACATACATTAGTAAGCCGTGTACGAAATGTATGAGTTCACAAGAAGGACACTCTATCCCTTCACTAAAATCTTTGCCTGCATCGTGAAATTCTTCCCTAAAGGGGGATGCACACTTGCCCGTGCATGGGTTGGCCACTTGATGCATTATCTCCTCCACCTCTATCTTCGTTAGGCTGAGATTGGCCATCTTGCAACAGATGGCATTTGCATCCTTCATCGCACATCCCATGTCATGGACCACATGTGATTTGACCCTATGCCAGTTCAATTTCAGCTTTGTTTTCTGATTGACCAACGTCTTATGCAGCACATGGATCTGCTTTAACTGCATAGAAAAACAAAAGAAAAGAAAGTAAAGATTAGGACATACCATTCAATATGTAAGCGTTTGTATCCATCCCAAATAAATACACTTGCCAATGTGTGTATAAAAGAAAAATATATGGTGAAGATCCTTCCAGGAAAGAAACATAGAATGTGGACATTTTTTGTAGGAAGTTACTTGTCTGAGTCAAGTTCATACACAATCATGTGTACATCAACACCTGAATTTCCATGATCTTTCTTCACAACTGTGTTCATTGAAATTATCACAAGAACTATTTCAACGTAACTAATTTCTTAAGACTACTTAGTTGTGTCTTTGCTTCAAACGAGATATGCATTGTACACATTGTATATTTTGTGCTATTTTTATGCTATTGAATCCGTACCTATTTCTTACTAATTTCTACCCTTGAATAACGTGGAGGATAAACATATGTACGGGAAAGTCCAAGACTCAATGGGCTCGTCAATATTGCATACGCTAACTATCACTTGTGTCATCGACATGCTAGTACTCATGTCTGCCCCCTCCTCCCTAGCCCTCCACTCAAAAGTGTACTAGGGTGGTGTATTTGAGATTTTATCGTTACAAAACGTTTTTTAAATTTTGTTTTTAGATAGAGATGCAGACATGCTCATTCACAATTCCACAAAGGCTTATTTTCCCCAATACAATTTCTAATACAACTCCTGAATACACAAGGGGTTTTTTCGGGTGGGGGTAGGCCCAGTTGGGATCCCATTCTTGAGGAGTCAAAGTACAGTAGACTCCCAGCTAAACTCCCGCAATACACTCTTCCACTTTGGGAGGGGTGGTCCTTGTATCCAGACCCCCCCCCAACAAGTAAAAGTGTATTAGGTTGGTGTATTGGAGAGTATAGTTGGGGGAGTTTTCTTCTTTCAATAAGTGTATTCAAAGGGAGGTGTACACCTGCCATTACACAAGTAAAAAAAGAACTCTTCCCCCCGATACACTAACCCAATACACTAAAGGGTTTGGGGGGGGGGCCTAGTTGGGATCCCATTGTGGCGGAGTTGAATTACACTTAAGTCTTTGTGTATAGCCTTATAGCTGATTACGTAGGAAAAAAGAGAGACGTCAGATGCTTGTATTTGAATCCTTAGAAGTAATTTATGTAGATTTACACAAGTCTATTTTTTTCTTGTCTATCAGATACAATCCAAGATACACTCTTCCAATACACTCTTCCACTTTTGGGGGTTTCCTCGTATGTAGAATCCCCCTCCCGGAATAGGTAAAAGTGTATTGGGTTCGTGTATTGTAGAGTTAAATTGGGGGAGCCTTCTTTTTTCAACTAGTGTATTCGCAAGCACATGCGGACCGACCATTGCACTTGGGGGTTTGGGGGGATTTCCACTTAGGATCCCATTGTTGTGCAGTTGAAGTACACAAAACTGTTTTGTATAGCCTTATAGCTGGTTATGTTGACAAGGAGAGAGAGAGAGAGAGAGAGAGAGAGAGAGAGAGAGATAAGTCGGGTGCATGAAATCGACTATTTACGGGTACTTAATGTTAATGTACACAAGTATGATTTTTTTGTCTACCATATATACTCCTAGCTACACTTTTATAATAGACTCGTCCACTTTGGGAGGCGTGGTCCTTGTATCCAGATCCCCCCCCGTAGTTAGAAGTTTATTGGGGTGATGTATTGGAGAGAGTACCTAGGTGAGCCTTCTTCTTTTAACTACTGTATTCAAAGGGAGGTGCGGACCTACCGTTACACCAGTCGGAAAAAACGTCGTCCTCCCAATACACTCGCCAATACACATCCCCAATACACTAGGGGGTTTGCGCGGAGGGAGGGGGGTCCTGTTGAGATCCCATTGTGGTGGAGTCGAAGTGGAAGGAAATATTTGTGACCAAGCTTGTAGTTGGCTATGTGAACAAAAAGAGAGACGTTGGATGCTTGAAATTCACGATTTCCAAGTACTTAAACTAGATTTACACATGTGTGCACATTTTCAATCTACCAAATACACTCCCACCTATACTCTTGCAATACACTCTTCCACTTCGGGAGGAGGAGGTCCTTATATCCTGATCCAACTTAGCAGCTGAAAAGTGTCTTCGGGTTGTGTATTGGAGAGTGTATTTTGGGGTATCTTCTTTTTTAATTCGTGTATTTTGAGGAAGGTACGGACCTGCCATTACACTAGTCCGATAAAATCTTGTGCTCCTAATACACTCCCCAATACGCTAGCGGGTTTGCGAAGGGGAAGGGGGGTCCATTTGGGATCCCATCATGGTGCGATGAAAGTACACTGAACTCTTTATGTACTACCTTATAGCTGAATACATAACAAAGAGAGAGTTTTCAGATGCGTCAAACCAATGGTTTAGAACTACGTAATGTAGATGTACCCAAGTCTAACTTTTCATCTGATAGATACACTCCCAGCTACACTCCTGCAATAAACGCGTCCACTTTAAAGGGAGGGGGAAGAGGGTCCTTGTATCTAGATCACCCGTTCCTTGTAGTTGAAAGTGTATTATTATGGTGTATTGGAGTATGTGGCTTAGAGAGACTTCTTTTTTTAACTAGTGTATTTAGAGGGATGCGTGGACCTGCCATTACACAAGTCCTAACAAACTTCTTTCTCTGAATACACTCCGTAATACACCTTCCCAGCACACTAAGGGGTTTTACGAGGGAGGGTCCACTTGGAATCCCATTGTGGTGGAGTCCAAGTACACTAAACGTTTTTTGTACAGCTTTACAGTTGGTAATATAGACATAGAGAGAGACGTGGGATTCTTGAACCGACAGTTTATGCGAACTTAATGCAGATGTGCACAAGCTTTTTCTTTGTTTGCCAAGCACACTCCTAGCTCCATTCCCACAAGACACATGTCCACATTGGGGGGGTCGGGTCCTTGTACCGAGTTCCCCCTTACCCCCCAGTAGTTAAAAGTGCATTGGGGTGGTGTATTTAAGAGTGTGGCTGAGGGAGCCTTCTTATGAAAACTAGTGTACTCGGAGGGAGGTGTGGACCTGCCGTTATACAAGTTCAAGAAAACCTTGTCCTCCCAATACACTGCCAAATACACTTTCCTAATACACCAGGGGGGGGCTTACAAGGAGGGGGAGGGGGGGCATCTTCAAGCAAATGGCGACCCTAACCCTATCTTGAATTCACCGTAAATCTTCATATGGACGTTTATAAAAGAAAACAAGGCGTTTGTGCCACAAGCTTTATGCAAGAATAATACGCCAAAATTAATAGTCGATGCATAATTCAAGGGACATATATATTCTTCCTATGAAAGATTACAATGCATGAAGATTCCTTTGAAAACACACAAATTCAATTCATGAAAACTTACCAATCATTTTGAATTTCACCAAAGACCTAGTGTTTGAAAGAAGTGAACATCTCGATGTAAGCTTCTACGAACTATATGTAATCATGTTGCACAATACATAGGTATCATAGTGTATTAAAAGTGGATAATCAACCATAACTCTCAAATACACGGCATACAACAGATGTTCACACTCGTTTAAGATAAGCATATTTCACAAACACAAAAGACTATTGAATATAGCTTGTTTACCACAAACTACTAGCCTTTGCTATGTAGGCTGGGAAGAGGCTCCACGATAGTGCCTTCTCCCTCATCAGCATGTCGTAGGTCACATTTTGTGCTCTGTACACCACCTGGTATTGCCGTTTCTTCCCTTTGCAAGCCTAAACAATCTTTTATAGCACCTTTGTGTCCGTCAACGACTTCTTCTTCATCGTCTTCTTGATGTGGTGTAGCACCCATGCTGCCCAGCATGCCTCGTTGCTCTATTTGGTGGTGGGGGTGCACTTCCATCCATCCACAAGCTCGATCCCGGCAACGTTGGCTTGCTTGCGCTGATAGTGTGCCTGAAGGAGCCATGGGTAGCCCTCGGTCGTCCAAAGTCCACAGCGGACTTCCTGGCAATTTGGCTCACTACGGACCTAGGGGCGTAGTGTGTTTTGGTCGAGTGTAAATTCTTGGACAACTTCGTGACATACATGTATGTTTCAAAAGGCGCAACCACCTCGAAAATCCGTGGAACTTAGTGTGTGCTTGCGTGAACAAGCAGGAGCAGCTTCGACTTCTTTGCCAGTTTTATTTGCGAGGGGGGGACATTTCTTCCTCGGTCAACCCTGTAAAGAAGACATATAGGGAAAGAACTTGAAGCACATATAGGGAGAAAGTACACAAGAAGAACTTGTGTGACATGGCAAGTGGGTAGCATACTTAGACATAGTAGGAGGTCCAACCCTGTCGGATGCGACGTCATTTCTACGGGCAGAGTGGGTTCAACCCACCCGCACGGTTAACACCAAAGGGACGAACACGTTTACTTCCTCCAAGTTGCATCGTACGATGTTAAAATTGATCTGGAGAGCGTGGAGTCATACGCTCTACAACAATGACGTGACTATTTTACTCATGCCCTTCCCAATCGTTCCAAAGGAAGGAGGCCTCAGGGTGGAAGTAGGAGACGAGGACGTCTGGTGGATTGTCGTCCTCGTCGTCAGGGTAGTCACCACAGGTGGCGTAAGAAGTGGCGGCCATCTTCGGCAGCAGTGGATATAACAATGTATGTTATGCGTTATAATATGCATCGTACCCACCATCTGCACTTGGCAAACCCACCTGTTGTTAGACTGAGGAGAGCCATCGCAGAGACAGACTTCCATTGTGTCGAAGCGTCAACATTGCAAGGACATATTGAGTACACATAATGATGGCTGAATGTTTACAACTCATACGTTCTGGTGTTGACGAGGTTCTCGTTTGGCGTCGGTGATGCATGTTCAGCACCAATGCTATCTGAAATCTGGTTTTGCATGTGAATGATGCAATGTAGACGTCGTTCGTTCAAAGTTGAAACCGCATATTGAAAGCTCAAAATAAAGTAGGGGACAAGTCATCACGTTTCCACATGTTTGTTCTTTCGGAACTTGAGCTTCGCTTTATGTTACTCGAAATTCACTTGAGTCGGGTTTGATCTCTTACGTTGTGGAGAAGGTGACTTAATTCCATGAAAAATGAAAAAAATGGATACCCACTGTCGACGAACTAATTTGTGTGCAACCGATGCACCGTGAACTATTTTCCAAGAGTGGGCAAGATATGCATGATGTGAGGCGCTTCGAGAAAAGTGGGTAAAGGACTCATGATTTGTGTGAATTGAGTACCGAGATCAAAATGTGCGAGACATGGTCAGGAGAGAATTCGAAGGCCCAAACAGTGGTTATGGCGGAATTAGGCCGTCTTTCAAAAGTGCTTTAGTTTTGTTTACCGATCGCCCAAGTAGGGCCGGAAGCCCTTAAATCACCTTTCGTGCATGTTAACTGCATTTCCTCCACTCGCTCTATTGACGATTTTAAGGAGATCTATCACGATGCAGCGGGGGAATTCCCTACCTACACTTGCGATCCCAGGTAGATTTTTCTCTATTCCAAAGAAAAATATAAAGGTGCGTTTGGATAGGCCCGCATAGAGCCTGGTGGACGCACAAGACTGCGACCTGGGACGTCGCAGTCCGGATCGTGTTGTTTTCCGTAAGTGATGCTGGAACTTCCGAGTCCGACAGCATTGACTCACACTGGCGGTGTGGTCAACCGCGCTGGTTGGAGTAACGGTTGGTAAGGAGGCGTCTGTAGCGGTCAAAACGCAGAACACCGCGACCGTCAGGCTCTATGCGGGCCTATCCAAACGCACCCTAAGAGTTGCCGCAGATTCCCTTAGATAAAATACAGCCGGCACTGCTTAAATTGCGACAGCCTCTGCATCATCCATCATTCTCTCGACGAAGCTGTCAGACACCTCCTTCCGTTGCGGCCAACTCCATCATCCACGAAACGACGTGGGTAATCGGACACGTGTGTGCGCGAAAGAGTTTTCCCCACTCACCGTTTCCCGAATGGACAAGGCCGAGGAGGTCAATCGCTGCCGCGGATAGCCTCAGATCAAATACAGCGGCCACCTCAGTCGAGCACTGGTTACTTGCTCTTGGCGGTTGAACGTGCTGTGGTTTCCTCCCCACCTTCCCTTGGGCTTGTTCTAACATGAACTTCATTTGAATGCCGAGTAAACGCGATTCCAATGATTTCTTCATGGAATATCTGTCAATTTTCGCTGAAACTGCATTGATAATGTCGGTTTGTCTTGCTTAGGGGGCATTTTGACGAAGGCTAAAACATTTTTTCCTTTTTCTACATCCATTCCGAGCCTTAGGCTCGTGGACCAAGGGTCACTGTAGCAGTAGCGCTCCGCAACGAAGCATAGCCGAGCCGGGCCGCCCCGTCCTCACTCGGATCAGGTAATGCGGCCAACTGCGCCATTTAGGCGGGCCTACCACAAGCCACCTTTCAGCTCGTGTTCATAGCGACCATTTCTTTCAACTCCTCAAGCAATTCTCGCCCTCGCTGCTCGCTCACGCAGCGAGAAGTTGACCGAAGACGAGCGCACCGCGCTCCACATCCCGAGCAGCTATTCCTTCCTCCACACACCGACGAAGCGTTGCTCAGACCACCAGACAGTGGTAAAACCCGACTCCACGAGCTCCACGCGAGCCGAGAGTCCGTCGAAGGGGCGCAAGCGCATGTGCGTGCCCCGTTGCTCCACTCGTTTCAAGTTTTCACCACTGGAGAGGCGGCACCAAGCGTGTGGTTGGCTGTTGTCGTGTTGCCGCGACTCGGCGTCATTGTCAACATCAACTCTCAAACTTTCGGCGCCAGGCTCCGCGTCCAGGGAAGGGAACCCATCTGGGCAACAGAGTCTAAGCACAACGGCGTTAAAGACAAGCTTCCGTGCGCCCCAACGCTCCACTCCTTCCCCATTTCGCACCACTTAACCGCTCGGCATCGACGACGCACTGAGCCGCACACGCGGCACCAGACGCGCCGCGTCGAACCCAGAGCAGCTGCGGAACGTTGGATGCCGCGCCCCTGAAGATAAACGCGGTTTGAATGAAGGCAAGAAAGGAGCGCAGCGACTCGACGATTCCCAGTAGCTACATTCACACCGCAATGTGCCAAGGACAAGACTCCGGATGCGGCGCGGCTGGGCGCCACGCGGAAGGTCATGAGCCGCTTGGCCTAGCTGCGGATGGCGAGGCGTGGACGCACGAGTCGCAATTACGGAAGTACAACAAGGAAGAATATCGTCAAGGTGAGAACGATATCTTCATGGAGGAAAGGCGAAGCTCTGTTCCTTGTCGTTTTCTGATGCTTTTGAGACAAGCGAGCACCTACAGCGGGGGAAAAAGTAGGGATCGGGGCTCAGGGAAGGAGGCTGCCTTCCTTCTTTCCCCTAACGCGGGTAGGGAGGAGCGGGGCGGGGAAGGGT